>JADBJO010000251.1:362500-370000 GCA_016801955.1 Conus betulinus | reverse complement strand
TTACATCCTTTTTATATCCCATTGCGAGTGCAGTCCATCTGCCCCCCCCCCCCCCCCCCCCCCCCCCCCCCCCCCCATCTCTCTCTCCTCAAACGACTGGGATGCTAAAGAAGATGACTCAAAGAAGATGTTTGTTTTCAAGACAAAAAGAAGTCGTTTGTTTCGAGACAATTTTGTCGATAATGACTAGGGAGGGGAAAAAAAAAAAAAAAAGCAAAATAACGACATCATCGTCACCAACAACAACTAACAACAACAACAAAGAGTACCGAAAGAAGCGTCTTTCAAATTTGTAAGAGGATTGTTGAATTCGTAATATTTTCTCTTTTTTTCGGGCACACAACGACCCATATTATAAAACAAAAAAAGAGCATTTCTACCTATAGTTTTAAACTTCATGTATTACTACTATTGACAACAGCAAGAACAATAATAACAACAATACTTATAATGTACGCGCCCATTTTGACACGATTGTTTACATACTTGTAGAAGTATTTACTAAATGAAACTCACATTACTTTTGCTTTGCCATTTTGTTACAGTCGATTTGCAAAAGTAACAAAAGTAACCTTGCTCCCTAAATCAAATGACTAAAAAATCAAATTAGGACAAAAACTGATATTGAAAATGGCATACATTCCAACGCGCTGTTATAAGTTATCTGCTTTACTATTGACTTGCTTCACTTTTTTTTTTTTTCGTTTCGTAATCCAAGATTTTTTTTTAACGCTCAGTTTAAATCGTCTCTGTCTTAGCATACCTTAACCGACAGCAACAAGCACGCACGCACGCGCTCACACACACACACACACACACACACACACACACACACACACACACCAAAACATAAACTTTTGTCGTTTTCTCAGCTCTTTAAATTGTCTTCTTTATCCTGATTCGAATAGTTTTCAAAGTTTTAAAGTTATTATCTTGCATATCACTTTCTAAAATCAATGACTGCACATGCGTTCGGAAAAATGCTGCCACTTTTTAACATGACCCCCCCCCCTCTCTCTCCTCTCTCTCTCTCTCTCTCTCTCTCTCTCTCTCTCTCTCTCTCTCTCTCTCTCTCTCTCTCTAACTTTTCGCTGGTGTTCTCTATCAGAACATAATCGCAGTCGTCTTTCAAGAAGTAACGAAAATGTAATTAGATATGTGGCTTAATCCATAACACGAGCAGTAAAGGTAGGCCTACAGAAAAAGTAAGCTAGAATTATGCTGTGATTACAATAACCTTTAAGGTGTTTTCAAGATCACCTTGTGTGTGTGTGTGTGTGTGTGTGTGTGTGTGTGTGTGTGTGTGTGTGTGTGTGTGTGTGTGTGTGTGTGCACGTGCGCACGCGCATGCACTATTAATGCATTACAATATATCTGAATATTTTTTAGCGCTTTCTTGTCTACAAGGTTTCTAACTTATTAGCGTTGAAATAACCTTTGTGCACAATTAATGGTCAAACAAGCTTTGTGCACAATTTCACAAGTCGTTCCGAAAACTAAGAATGTTTATATTTCTCTCTCTTTCTCTCTTGTTTTGATGTCTGTCTGAGAAAGCGCGCGCCTGTGTGTGTGTGTGTGTGTATGTGTGTGTGTGTGTGTGTGTGTGTGTGTGTGTGTGTGTGTGTGTGTGTGTTCAAAATGGCAATGGGTTGCGGTAATCAAATTTGCCTTGCAAAATGATATTTCACTTGCGGATCCTCAACCCACATACAGACAGCCTGACTGATCTAAACAAAGCGTCAAAACAAAGAACCAAACAATAATCCTTCTTGGGCAAACATCAGCCAAGTTCCATTGAGAAAGTTGCCCGCAAAACAATCCCATGTAGAGCTAAAAAGCAGCACAGGTCAAAATCGGACTGGAGGGTTACAGGGCAGAGCTGAAGTACACCCAATGTGACAGAACCACAAAAATACTTGAAAGATTCCAACTGTGGAGACCAAGCCTCAACTGTCAAGTATCGAAAAGTCAACATTCAAGCAGCCAAGTTCTAGCTGGCTAGAGAACACGATGGAACTTGATCTGAACAGGAGTGCTAAAAAGCTGTGGGGACACTGACAAGAGCCGTGAACGGTGACAACACGAGAACTATCTCTGTCTTTCTAGAAAATGATGGACAGTGGTCGGCAGGAAGAAGATCTGCCAACTGTTTTATAACAGTGGCGAAATCAGCATCTCCAAAAGAAACCACCAGAAAAGCCCATGAAGAACAACAGCTCCAGTTCTCCCCCCTCGTCCACCACCACTTTCTGATTCCCTCTTCTACAATTGCTTCTGTCTTTATCTATTTTCTCTGTCTCCTAGCGCGTGCACACCTATGCATGAGTCTGAAGGTATGTGTGTGCATGAACGTGTGCATGCGTGTGTGTGTGTGTGTGGTGTGTGTGTGTGTGTGTGTGTGTGTGTGTGTGTGTGTGAAAGAGAGAGAGAGAGAGAGAGAGAGAGAGAGAGAGAGAGAGAGAGAGAGAGAGAGAGAGAGAGAAAAGGGGAATCCCGTCGAAAAGTAGCCCAACGTTGATTGAACCTGTCAGTTAGATGATACTAACTGGAGGACCCGGGGAAAAGGCACACTAAATCAACTCCCCGCCCGCACTCAGAATCCAGAGCAGCTCCCATCTTTTCACTAAGCAAGCTACTCAACAGCCAGGACCCCCGGGTCTCCATCCTCATCACTGATGAGACGCCGGGGTCTGCTACTAGCAGGCATGCAGCAGGAGACTGTACTATAGAGGGCGGCGGCAGACGAAGGCATTTAATTTGCAGGTGGTCGTGTGCCTGGAACTCCATCGCTCAGTTCTGGAACCAGTGGGTGTTGGCAGTGGCATCGATCACAGACACACGACGGCCCGCGCTGATGCTGTTCCGAATGGCACGTGCAAGTCCGAAAGGAAAGTGCCACCGCCCCTCAACCTCCTCCCCTCCTTCTCTCTTCCACACCAATGCCTTCCGCCTCCTCTTCTCACCCCCTCTCTCTTCTCCAATCCAGTTTAATTCTTATGTGAAAAGAAAAGCAAGTCGGGGGTGGGGGGGGGGGGGGGGGGGGGGGGGGGGGGAGAGATAGGCGGCCTGGGGAGGGAGAGGAAGGTAAGCACGGGCTCTCGTCTTATAATGATTAACGATTTCCTGAAAACCTCGGGGACTGGGATAAAAGATCATTCGCCGCGACAAGCAAACAAGGAAGTTGCAGCCCATAGAGGCAGACGATTTGTGTACGATTCAAACATTCAATACAAAAAAAAAAAAAAAAAAAAGAAAAATTTGGTTGTATTTGTTTGTTTGGACATGAATAGGTAACCAGCGAGACAATGTGCATGAATACGAAGGCAAAACGAGATGCAATTGTTTTCATTTGGAAGTTTTTTGTTTCTGTTTTTACAGTATCTCCTTACGATTGACAGATTTGTTCCCAATGTCCATTAATCAAATGCACGCCGCCCCCACAATGCCCCTTACTCACTCACATACACACATGCGCGCACATCTCACTGCACATCCATTCCATTCAGACACATTTTTTTTTTCCCCGAAACAAAAATCCGCCTTAGAATAGTCTCATTGAGGAGGGAGGACTCTGGCAGTCGGTCTGCTTTTAGAGGGAGGCAGTCGGTCTGCTTTTAGAAGAGGCAGAGGGTACATGCATGCAAGTCGATCAGCGCTAAGAAGGCTGGATGGAACAGTGGTGGGGTAGGGGCGGGGCAAAGGGAGGGAGTACCTAAAAAGAGTACCACTACTGACTTTTAGATTGGTTTCATTTGTCTTCGTCAGGAAGTAGCACAAGTTCGATCATTGAAACACCGATTCTCTGTCTCTCCCTCTCTCTCTCTCTCTCTCATAGCTACTTCAAGGTCGTTCGTTGATGTGTACCGCGATGGTCTCCTGTTTGAACATGGAAACCCATGCAGTAACTCCCCAAGACAGTGAACTTGGTATAAAAAGTGTCCCCCAAGGAAATGTTTAGGCCAGACGAAATTCTATATTCCATGATAGGTAAATCATGTAATTCTCTATCACACATTTATTCAGATTACTTCTACTAAGCAGAGGGTGAGGTACTGGGATGGGAAGGGGAGGTGAACGTGGGTAGAGAAGGGGAGGGGAGAGGGTGTGCGCCGTTAGGGAAGTGGGAAAACTAGAAGAAAAAAAAAAAACATGGAGGAGAGGGCATGGAGGAGGAAATGGCGGTGGGGTGGGGGGGGTGGGGTGGGGGCAGGGACGTGGTGGGTTGAGATTGTGGGAAAGGCGGAGGGGGGGGGGGGGGGGGGGGGGGGTGCGTGGAAAGTGTATTTGGGAGGAAAAGATGGACGTAGGGAGGGACGTGTAAAAACAAAATATACATAATTTTCAACCAAAAAAAAAAAAAAAAAAAAAAGCAAGGGGGGGGGGAAAGAAGAAAAGAAAAAGGCAAGGAAAAAAAATAAAAGGGGATGGGGTGTAGGGGCGTGGTGGAGGAGAGTAGGAAGCGGGGAAAAAGGATGGGGGTACACAGGAAACAAAAAGGGGACGTCGAAGGACAGTAGGAAAAGCGGTCGGAGTGTGTGTGTGTGTGTGTGTGTGGGGGGGGGGGGGGGGGGGGAGACAGGGGATGTAAGAAAGTTGAGAGAGGGTGAAAAAGGTGGGGTTGTGGGAACAGAAGTGGAGAAGAAGCAGAAAGAAGGGGGATGGGGGTGTGAGAAGGGAAAATGATACAACAATGGGGGGAAGGGGGGGGTGATGGTATGGAAGTGAGAAAAAATAGGGGGTGGTAAAAGGAGAAGGCAACAGACAGAGGCGTTGCAAGAATAGTGAGAACGAAAAAGAAAGAGGGGGGGGGGGGGGGGGGGGGGGGGGGGGCGCTGCAGGAAAAGACAGGTGAAAAGAGAGAGCGTGGGAAAGCAGGCGAGAAAAATGGAGGGGGAAAAAGATGGCGTGGTGGTGGTGGTGAAGAGGGCAGGGAAACATACTGGGGGGGGGGGGGGGGGGGGGGCACCGAAAAAAAAATGAATAGTGAAACTGACACACACGCGTGCGCGAGCACACACACACACACACACACACACACACACACACACACACGTACACGTACACGTACACACACACACACACACACACACACACACACACACACACACAACGTTGTTTTTCACATATCACTGTGTTCTCTACGTGAAAAGGGGAGACCGTTTCAAAGTTGCTTTTCCAATACTTTGGGGATGGAAGGCGGCTGGGAAGGAATGGGAGTTGGGGTTGGGCAAAAAAAGAAAAAAAAGCAAACAAACAAACAAAAACCCCACTTGTAGAAAATCCAATCATGAGAAAGTTAGTGTCATCCATAACACGGTTGCTGTTCGTAGATTTCTTTTTATCTTGATGCGCTTATGTCTCTTGGCTATGCAGATAAGATGCAGCGTGTGTGTGTGTGTGTGTGTGTGTGTGTGTGTGTGTGTGTGTGTGTGTGTGTGTGTGTGTGTGTGTGTGTGTGTGTGTGTGTGTGTGCGCATGATGTAATGCCTTAAAGCCGCTCTTAATTGAACGAACCACTAGTTCGCGAATCTAAATCGCGAACTAGAAGACGAACCATAGTTTCGTAACGGAGCCTATGATCCATTCATTATCTGGCTCGTTGAGTTGCGACGAAAATGAAAAGGATTATCAAAGTTCAAACCATCTTTTCCCTAGGGATGGGACACAAACTGCTCGCCGGTTCTCGACCGAGATATCTAAGCTTAATATATGACCTACTAAACTTGGAAACGTTTTAAATAGGCTGTAAAGTCGATTCTAGCAATCTCTTTATCCGAAATTTCATCTATTTATTTTCAAAGTTGTGTGAACTTCAATATTTCGGGCGTTCCTAATGCCAGGGATCCTTACGAACCGAGAATGTTAATCTAGATCGACTACTTACTAACTGATTTCAATCACTAGAGAATCGTCACAAACCTTTTTCAATTACATGAAAGCTTCACACGATCGCGAATCCAAATTGTTTCCAGAACATGCGTGGACCCAGATTAAGCAATGTTCACCATCCGCACAAATCTTTGACCGCGCACCATGTCAATTCAGAACAAACTGCGAACTCGATAAAACTATATTCGTGAACCAAACTATCGGTCAATTCAGAAAAACTGCGAACTAGATCAACTATATTCGTGAACCAAACTATCGGTCAATTCAGAACAAACTGCGAACTCGATAAACTATATTCATGAACCAAACTATCGGTCAATTCAGAACAAACTGCGAACTAGATCAACTATATTTCGTGAACCAAACTATCGGTCAATTCAGAACAAACTGCGAACTCGATCAAACTATATTCGTGAACCAAACTATCGGTCAATTCAGAACAAACTGCGAACTCGATAAACTATATTCGTGAACCAAACTATCGGTCAATTCAGAACAAACTGCAAACTCGATAAACTATATATTCGTGAACCAAACTTATCGGTCAATTCAGAACAAACTGCGAACTCGATAAACTATATTCGTGATCGGAAAGTTCGTTCAACAAAAGCGGCTTTTTTTGAGGGGCCGAGACAGAGAGGCGAGGAGCCAAGAGGGGAGGGGGGCGGAGACAAGCTGAAACCGGAATTGCTATTCCTAAATACAGTTCTGCTACCTCATTGTGGCAATTAGAACAAAGTGCAGGTTAACAATTCTTCCATCATTACAATAATTATTTGGCAAAGATTTGAAATTGAGAGGGAAAAAAAAAAAATTAAGGTGAAGTAAATAGGAAAATGTATATCATAAATATGAAAAACCCTTTAACTAGCTGCATGACGAAACTATCGCAATCTCTCTCGAAGGCAGATCTATATGTATCGCCTACTCCGAAGCCTTTCGTCCGCTGAATCGGACTCATCAGGGAGACACGGCTGATTGTGTCTATGCTCTTGGCGTCAGATAGAGACACACCACAGTCCATAATTCTGTGGTGTTCCGACTGCCAAGGGTTCGAAAAAGAATCTAACAGCATCCCCAAAGCAGCCAGCAGCGAAAGGTAGTAGAATTAAACAAAACGAAAGTGTGGAGAGTAAAAAAAGTTGTTGAAAACTAAAAACACTATGCAAACAGTATAAAATGTAAGGGACAATCTTTGAGCCTGTGCTTGAGGATCCATTTAAGGATGCAAGGGAGATCAAAAGATGTGGAACAGTCTGAGTGGTCAGCTCTGCTGTTCAATAACCCAAGCATTGTCAGCGGCTAAGAATTGTGCAGAAAAACCTTTCCTTGGATCTCCTAAGAGATGCAGTCACCCACTGATTGACCAAACAATATAATGCTGAACAATTAAGTATTGGGGGAAAACAAGTGCAGGTTAACAATTCTTCCATCATTACAGTAATGATTGGCAAAGTTTTGAAATTGAGAGGAAAAAAATTAAGATAAGTAAATAGGAAAATGTATATCATAAATATGAAAACCCTTTAACTAGCTGCATGAGGAAAATATCGCAATCTCTCTCGAAGGCAGATCTATATGTATCGCCTGCTCCGAGGCCTTTCGTCCGCT
>JADBJO010000251.1:350000-355000 GCA_016801955.1 Conus betulinus | reverse complement strand
TCGTACCAGTAACAGGGTTTTAAATCAAGTTCATGACCCAAACGAAGAAATGTAAAAATAACAAGTAGTAGTAGTTATAGTAGTAGTAATTGTTGATATTGTAGTAGTAGTAGCAGTAGTAGTGGTAATAGCAGCAGTTGCATTTGTAGTCGTGTTGGTAGTGGTGGTGGTATTGACTCTAGTAGTAGCAGCAGCAGCAGAAGTAAAAGTGATCATAGTAGCAAGCTCCGCTGCGTTCCTGCTGAAACGAAGTTATGATGTTTAGTGTGTCCGTCCGACCATGCAGGCACGTCAGAGTACTGGTATGAATACCTGGTGGTTCAGTCTGGTATGTAAAATATATGTTCCTCTCTCTCTCTCTCTCTCTCTGAATATGTGCGTCTCTCTCTCTCTCTCTCTCTCTCTCTCTCTCTCGAGAGAGAGAGAGAGAGAGAGAGAGAGAGAGACAGCGAGTGAGAGTTAATTTCTTAAAATGTATCTGTCTGAGAGAGCCTGCGGGCGCATGTGTTCCTGTGTGTATTATACTACTGTTATTGTACGTCCATAGTGTACTTGTTCGTTATAAATATTTGCCTGCAAACCGCAGCCATCCTGGTGTCACTTATGACTGAAAAGAAAAGTAAACAATACACATTCGAGCCGTGATATGGCCTCTCGCAATCGGCTGGGCTATACATACAAACCACACGAAGCGAAAACTTCATATCCCATGATCTTACTTGGCGGCCGTGTAGCGAATTCGGGCTCATGTGAAATCACGAATTATCATCAATCGTTATTACTATTATTCCCCTTCCTCCCAAATCGTTTACACACTACTCTTTGAAACCACACGTTATTTTGGCTTCACAATGTCAGATTAACATGCTTGTTTCACGTGCTCAGATCAATCATGTTCCGGCAAATGTACAGTGTGCTTTGATAGTAATGATCGTCAATAACACACCTGGCGCACAGTCGCGCTATATAACATACTCCCCTCTTTTTCCTGTTTTAAATAACTACGCAGTCTCTCTCTCTCTCTCTCTCTCTCTCTCTCTCTCTCTCTCCTCTCTCTCTCTCTCTCTCTCTCTCTCTCTCTCTCTCATTTGAGCTAAACGAGGATGGCTGCTTGTATCTAAGGCAGCTGAAATACAACAAGAGTCGACGAGGAAAAAAACAACATTATTTTACATATGAGGATCTGTAAAATTGCTTCATGCTTTACCTGACAATAGCATTAGGATTTCTACACGGAATGAAAATGCCCTACTCCGAGTGAAGCTTGTCTCACCCGGAATGAAAATGACCTGCTTAGAACGAAAATGTCCTACTCAAAGAACTTTTTCTTAAATCGATCAAGACAAAAGAGACCCTTTTTTTTTTTAACACCGCTGCTACAGAATGCAACATGTTAGTAGTTTAAATAAACATAAACGATGGCGGGGTTAGAACGGGGTGAATCGCTCTCTTACAGATTCGATTTCTTATTATTAAAAAAAAAAAAAGTCACGTATTGTGAATTTTAAAAATCACACTGCTTAACAGACTCCCTTCAAACAAGAACAAATTCCCAACGAAGCGCTCTCTCTCTCTCTCTCTCTCTCTCTCTCTCTCTCTCTCTCTCTCACCGCGCCGAGAAAATCCGCACAAGATCCGCAGAAGAGGAAATGACCGCCCAGAGCATTCCGCGATACTTAAGTTATATGCTCGCAGGCTACATCGTGAGCACAATGACACGGGACTCCAACGGTCATCTAGGCTGTAATATGATCTGATTCGCTTTGACGCGCCTCCAGCGTACCTCGAATGGATTGGGGTCATTAACGTGTTCAGATTTGACACTTAAAGTATGACAGATTTAGTTTTTGAAAGAACACTTTTCCGAGTACGACTCAGAAGAAGGTGGAAAAGTAAGAAACAAAAGCACACAAAAAATAATAATAAGCGAGAGACAGACAGACAGAGACAGAGAAGAGAGAAGAAAAGGAATGGAAATGAAAGAACAGAGACAAGAAAAAGAAAGAATAAAAGGAAACAAGCACTGAAAGAGTGATTCAAGTCAGACCCCCCCCCCCCCCCCTCAAGATCCCCCCCCCCCCCCCCCCATCCCCGAAGAAATGGAAATGAAAGAACAGGAGGGTGACAAGGGGGAAAAAAAAGACAATTGAATAAAAACAAAAAGGTAAACAAGCACAAGAAAAACTCTGAAACTTAACGATCGTGATTCCCTGCAAAGGCAAGTAAACAGACCCGCCCCCTCCCCCCTCTCATCATCCCCCCCCCCCCCCCCCCCCCATCCCCGACCCCTCCCCCAAGTAAAATGGGAAAAAAAGGACAGAAAAACACACACGCACAGAGGCACATGCGCGCACGCTCTCTTTTTCTGGTTGTGTATGTGTGTGTGTGTGTGTGTGTGTGTGTGTGTGTGTGCGTGTGTGCGTGCGTGCGAGGGAGGTGAGGCATGACAGGGAGGGACAGACAGACAGACAGATTACAAAGTGTACGTATGGTTCAGTTCCTCTCAGTTTTATTATCACCTTTATGGTCGGTGCAAATAAGAGGCCAGAGATCAGAAAGGGTATCGGGAGTGCTGAGAGTCCCCCCCCCCCCCCCCCCCCCCCTTGTGTGTGCGTATGTGTGTGCGCGTGCGAGAGAGAGAGAGAGAGCAAGAGAGAGAGAGAGAGAGAGAGAGAGAGAGAGAGAGGAGAGAGGGATGAAGGGCAAATTAATTGCGTTTTAATTCTTTGGCTGGTTGGTCAGTGTTTTTCCCCCTCCCCCCCCCCCCCCCCCCCCCCCCCATTGTGTGTGTGTGTGTGTGTGTGTGTGTGTGTGTGTGTGTGTTCGTTCTATCCATGTTTTTTTTTTGCGATCTATTGTATCAAAGTGCAACAGTTTTTATTTTGTTACAAATGATGAAAGAAAATTAAATCTATCGTACTTGACTGGTAGTTCTGTTCTGTTGTGTACGTGTGTGCGCGCGCGTGTTTCCTCCCTCCTCCCCTCCTTTCTGTGGGATTATTCATAATGAACGTCCTGATCGTACCGACTATCTAACCGCAAGAAATGCTGCAAACTTGGTTCGACGACTAGGTTGCATTCTGGGTTAGCGTCCACACAGGTAATACTCAAGAAAGCGCACGGTGGAAGGGGGGAGACGAGACCAATCTTGCACTCCACCGATTCTACCAGAACGACAGCACCACAAGACAAGCAGCCCAAACGACTGTTGTTATGACAGGCCACACCACAGTTCGAACTTAGAACGTCTCACGGCAAACATGATGCTTTACCACTGAGATGACCAGGAACACCTCAACCTCCCCCTCCCCCCTCTTCTACAACCTTCTCCCCCTTCCGGCCTCCACCTCCCTTCACCTTCCTGCCAGTAGGCTATCATGTACCAGTATGCTACATGTGCCAGTATGCTATCATGTTCCAGTAGACTGTCAATCATGTTCCAGTACGCCGTCTATCATGTTCCAGTATGCTGTCTATTATGTTCCAGTATGCCATCACTAGCGGAAAGAGAGTGGGAGAAAACCCAATGTGAGCAGTACGGCATGAGCAGTACGGCATTAGCAGTGTTTCCTTTCTTACCTCTGTCACTCAGGGATTGCATTGGTGTTCAGTGGATCGTAAACGAAAAGAATCTGAATTGGAGACTGCTAAGGTTGCTTACATTTTCTTATCTGTTTTTCATTCCCTCCTTCCCTTCACCTCCTACATCTCTCTCTCTCTCTCTCTCTCTCTCTCTCTCTCTCTCTTCTCTCCCCCCCCCCCCCCCCCCCCCCCCCCCCTTGTATATTGATACATCAGCGCAGACTACGGACTCGACAGAGAAATCTACGCTACGATTGTCTTTCAATCGGAATCGGCTGCTAAAGTTTTGTACGTGTTTCGAGTCCGGAAGATAGAATTCATGGCATACGAACGAATGCTACAATAGGCTACATCTCGTGCTCCCAGACGACAGGGCGTTTTCTAAACCATTGTTCTCTTGTAAACCCGATTTCTAGTGGACGTGGCTCTGTACATGTATCGGATATGCAGTTCGTCGAATATAGTGTCAACATTTTCGCAATAGGCGGGAACTTGGCGTGAGGTTTCACTTGGAAATCTGCAATAGATTGCTAAACGTCATGTCCACATCTCCCTCCCTGTTCTGTTTCGTATCAACAGAATATGTCGTATCTGAGAGCGTGAATGCTAAAGTAAGGTTATCGAAACTTTGTCTTCCGGCTGTGGTTTATATTCTCCTATCGCAAAATATGGATTCACTGCAAAGAAATCAAGTGCTTAAATATGTCATGAAAACTTGCAGTTCAACACACCCCTTCCTCCAATAGTCCACTCCCACCCCCAATCACCTCTTGTTCTATACTTATTAATTTCTCTTAATAATCCATAATTTGGTCATGGTAATGGCAATGTTGCTAACAGCCCAGCGACTGCAAAGGGCCATATCAGGGCTGTCACCGCGTTGAAGTCAACTCACAAGTCATTCATTTAAGAAAAAAAAAATCATTCCACAAATCTTTTAAACACACCTTCCATAAAAACGCATAGAAAATTTTGTTAAAAATATTTCCTCCGTAAAATCTTTGATCAGATGAAAATGTTAATCTCCCTCAGAAATTCAAAGATCACATCAGGTGGGACATCTCTGAACAAGAATTTCATGAAGTCTGCTTTAAAGTGTTTATGTCTCACATCATGCAAGTCCCAACATTCTAAGGGGATATGCTTCACTGTGAGTGGCACATGACATGGAATGCACCACGGAGCTTCTTCACCTTTAAAAGATAAGAATGGGTGTGAAACGAGTGGCCTGTATGCAAACAACACAAAACTGTTCCTATTTTATGGTCGCCTCGGAACATGGTTAAAAACTCCCTCAGGTTTGGATCGATTTTGAATAATTTGTTATCCGTCTGCGAGCCCCATTCCTCTTGCCAGAGGTCTTTGACATAAGCCTGGGTTTGGGGTTTCAGATCAGTATGAGGGACAGACAATCTGCT
>JADBJO010000251.1:342500-345000 GCA_016801955.1 Conus betulinus | reverse complement strand
GTGGATGGTAGAACGCGGGGGTGTGTGTGTGTGTGTGTGTGTGTGTGTGTGTGTGTGTGTGTGTGTGTGTTGGGGGAAGAGGAGGAAAGGAGGGGGTGGTCAGACTGGAGGATGGGAGAACGTGGTGTTAAGGAGAACTGCGGTGGGAGGTGGGGGGGGGGGGTCGGTAAGGGAGTGAGAGGATTTCTATCCATGCAGAAGTATCCGGATCATCACTTTGACATGTCCTAAACTAGGCGCAGAAACTGCTCTCATCGAACGCAACCGGCGCGACAGACTGAGCTGTAACCGAAGATTTATATAGATTTATTGCGTCAACAGCAACGACAAAAAAAAAAAAAAAAAAAGTTTCAAGTCACAGTCCTCAGATTTCATATTCTATACACGCCTCCCCCCCCCCCCCCCCCCCCCCCCCCCCCCCCCCCCCCCACCCCCCCCATTTTTTTTTTTTTTTTTTTTTTTTCACGATATCACTTCTTCTGTGCAAAACGTAAAAAGAGCCCTCCATACCCATCCCTTCTCCATCAAATACAGGATTGACAGATTGTCGTTAAATTAGCCGTTCTGTCCCTATATTTTCGAAGGAGAAAATCAATACGATGGGTATGAAATAAAAGGAAGCAGTGCACAAAGGAAACTACTCGCTGGAAGTTGAGCATGTGCAGGCGAGACTTCAAGCAAAAGAAGAACAGTTCTGTCACTTGACCCGCCAAACAAATGCAAAGATCAATCAATGAACACACAGCAGCAACGCGTTTCGGTCCTTAAGTCTTCCTCAAGGTCCTTAATGTCTAGCGCAAGAGGGTGGAAAAGATGCAAAAAAAAAAAATCTGCATGAGAGAGGAGCATCACAAAACAGAGAAAGCGCTAGCAGCAAACAAGGGGGGAGGGGGGGGGGGAGGAAAATATTTTTCCTTTAAATAGATTAATCAAATTAAATGGATAAATCTGTCAATAACCCAAAAGAATAAATGGCAAAGTGTGTAGGATAAAGAAGCCAAAACAAAACATTGGAAAACATAACCAAATTCAGTTGGAACTGGTCACCGAAATACAAGTGTGCATCAAATGTATAAATTGAAATCAAGCATAGTATGAACATCTCTCCTGACAAAGTTTTCCACACAGCTGTGACAGCTGTAGATCTTTGGACTACAGACCGATTTTTTGTTGTTGTTGTTGTTGAGGAGAGTGGGTATGGGAAGGGGGGCCCTTAAGGGACATTTTTCTTGGGGGGCTCAAAGGACATTTTCTCTCTTGGTCTTTATTAGATATGTCACAATGCCCCGGGCGCCGACCACAAGACCGGATGGAGGTGGGGTGGGCACTTCTATAGTTAAGGATGCACCTTCTCAATCTGACGGTTCAGGGCAAGCGCCTGCGTTGCGACAATTGAATCTTTCCTAGTTCTAGTAGTTGACAGGGTAATGTTTGGTTTGTTTTTCTTCGCTGTCCTATCTCCGGTAACATCCCCCCCCCCCCCCCCCCCCCCCACTCCTGGCCACCTATCATTGGTTATTCTCCCCCCCCCCCCCCCCCCCCCCCCCCCCCCCCCCACCCCCTATCCTTGGTTATTCTTCCCCCCCCACCCCCCACCATCTTAATACCAATACTTCACCGCCACTCGGCCAACCTTTCGATTTGTCCTGACTTTCACCCCACCACCACACAACTCGAAGAAGCAACTGTCGTGAAGAAACATATCAAACATCAAGCCCCTTAACTGAAAACTGCTTAAAAGCTTGATCGAGTCCCCTCTCCCACCCCGACCCCTATCCTGCCTCCCTCTTCGGCGGTCTGTCGCGTCCACCCACTGACAGTGCTCATGAACTTGCAGATATCGATGACTCACAAAGGCGTGGACAAGAACGGGGAATCAATCACTCATCCACGGTATCTGTCCGCTTCCAGACCAGGCTACCGCAACTACGCCACAGCCCAAGATCACATTGTATGAAGAACAGTACATGAACGTCTTCCTAGAAGGATTTCCAGTCAAAGACCCTGACCCTTTCCAAACCCAATTCTTCATGTTATCTGGTGGTCGTCACCGAAACGTTCCACGGTATCCCTCAAGATAACGGAAAAGATCTTAAAGTGATGGTAACGCAAACTACATAAACTTTGACGCTCTCCGTCTCCCTCGGTGCTTCTCTGCCTTGGGTTACAGTTCTCTCTTTCTACCTTGTTTACAAGTTTCCTCTCTTACTTTTTAATGTTCTTTCTGCTTTATGTGTTTGTTAATGTTCTCACTGTGCCTTGCTTCCTCTCTCTCTCTCTCTCTCTCTCTCTCTCTCTCTCTCTCTCTCTCTCTCTCTCTCTTCAATCCTTTTCCCTTTGGTGCTGGTGCAGATTTCTTCAGTCTCGTCTTTAAAGTTCTCACTCATAATGCTTTTCGAGTCTCTACCTGGCTTTTAAGTGCTCCCTCTCTCTCTCCCTCTCTTTTAAATCTTTGTGTGTGTGTGTGCTGTGTGTACGTGTGTACGCGCGCGCGCGTGTG
>JADBJO010000251.1:300000-330000 GCA_016801955.1 Conus betulinus | reverse complement strand
AACAGGGGAAGGTGAGGGGGGAGGGGGGGTTAGGTTAGAAGAGAGTTGGGCGGTAAGGGGTAGTCTGGAGAGTCTGAAGGTGTTTTGATGTGTGGGGTGCGGGGTGCAGAAGATGGAAAGGCGGTGAGAACTCGATCACCTTCGATCCGGAAGATCGAATTTGCCCTGTGTAAGTCCGGGTGATGTCCCCAACCGTCTACCATGGAGATGCTGAAAAGAAATGTTCTATGAACCGTGTTGAAAAATCATCGCTTAGGTATATCACGTGACAATGACAATGAGAGACACAAAGATATTCACATGATTTTCACTTACATCAGATGATAAAATGCAAATGGGAACGTTAGTAAACGTTGTCCAAGCGTAACTTGAAGTGATCTGCACAAGAAGTGTGAGCTTATATCATAAGACAGACAGGGATCGCGGTGCAGCCAAAGAAAGCACCAATACACAAAGACTGACTGTGAAAGGCTTTTTCGGAAAGCGTAAAAACACGTAAGACCACACACACACACACACACACACACACACACACTTCACGTGCGCGCGAATACAGACAGACACAGAGAGAGAGAGAGAGAGAGAGAGAGAGAGAGAGAGAGAGAGAGAGAGAGAGAGAAAACACACGAGAGCACACATCAAAAAGAGAGTGATATATACATCACGTCACACATCAGCCCACGTCACCAGCCCTGTCGATGCACACATGATCGCATTATCACCAGCCCACTATCATCTGTATCAACTAAAATGACATATACTACAGTATAGAGATACACCGCAGCAAGCACCTGTCTCTCAGAAGGAGAGAGAGACAGAGAGAGAGAGACAGACAGACAGACAGACAGACTGACAGACAGACAGAGACAGAGACAAAGACAGCGAGTGTCGTCTCGTAGCAGACGTTCCATCACGATTCTTTCAGAATACGGACTGAAATCTAACGCTTTACAGCGTAAACACGTAAATGTCCAAGGATATCCATAAGTGGAGGGAGGATGTTGCTAATATACTTTTTTCAACGTCTCTTTATAGAACAGCGTTGCCTGCCTTACATTTCAGCAAAATTCTTCTTCGCATTTCTATTGGGACATCCCTATAGTTACTGTTCACTCCAGTTCGCTGATTGGGGAAAAATAAGGGAAAGGTTTTAGCAAGGAGTTGATATTTTTGTTTAAAGTTCGTTGAATTATACATTTACATAACTATCGATGCCAAACAATATTCAGATCAGTCTAAAAAAAATTAAAAAAAAAAAAAAAAAAAAAAAAAAAGCGTGATGCGAAAGACGTTAGAGAGAGTGAGGGAGGAGGGAGGAAGGGAATCTAATCAAAATCGAATCACGTACAGCGTAACTGCTCTGGGTTTTCCTTATCTGTGTCTATGGCACTCTGATTGTCTGTATCATGTCTACGACGATCAGTTTAGCGTATGTGTCGACGGCACATGATTTATCTGGTCTCAGTCTACTGCAGTGAGGTTGTCTTCTATAAATCTGTGTCCACTGCACTCTTAACACCGATCAGTGTCTTGTGCACTCTAGGTGTGTTATATCTGCATGTCTACAGCACTCTAGTTGTCATATCTGCATGCCTACTACACTCTGGCTGTTTTAAAACTACATATCTACTGCACTCTCTCAGTCTTATGTCAGTACATCCACTGCACTCAGGTTGTCTTATATCTGTATCAGTGTATGCCTCCTGCACCCTGGTTATCTTATGTCTGTGTCTCTGGCACTCTGGTTGTCTTACATCTACATCTAATCCACTCTGGGTTGTAATATGCCTGTATGTCTATGTCACCAAGGGTGCGTTACACTACATACATGCCCACTACGCACTGGTGGTCTTTTCTCTGTGTCTACAGCACTGTGTCGTGTCTAAGTCTACTGCATTCTGGTTTGCCTTGAATCTGTGTCTATTGCACTTTGGTCATCTTGTATGTGTCTGCTGCACTCTGGGTGTCTTTTATCTTTCATGTCTATTGCACTCTGGCTGTAGTCCACCGCACTCTAGCTATTTTACATCTGTGTTTACTGCACACCAACTGTCCTATATTTGTGGGTCTTCTGCACTCCGATTGTCACATCTGTGTCTATTGCCATTTGATTATATCATACATGTGAATGTCTAATGCACCCGGTTGTGTTATACGTGAAAGTCTACTGTAACCTGATTGTCTTCTAACTGTACGTCTACTGGAACCTGGTAGTTTTACGTCGGTATCCATTGCACTTTGGTTATCTGTATCTACTTCACTCTGGTAGTCATATCCGTGCTTACTGCACTCTGGGTATCTTACAGGCGTGTCTAGTGCACTCTAGTTGTCTTACCTGATTATCTTCCATCTGCGTGTCTACTGCACACTGGTTGTCATAATTATATCTGTATGTCTACTGCACTCTTTTGTCATATCCGTGTCTTCTGCGACTCTGGTTGTCTTATACATGTGCGTCTACAGCTCTCTGGTGGTTTTATATAGATCTGCAAGTCTACTGCAATCTGGTATTCTTATATTGTGTGTGTCTACTGCAACATCATATCTATGTCCACCGCACTCTTGTATTCTATTTGTCTAATGCACTCTGATGGTCTTATATCTGCATGTCTACTGCACTCTGGTAGTCTTATATATGTGTGTGTATTGCACTATCATGTCTTTATCCACCACACTCTTGTTGTATTGTATTTGTCTAATGCACTCTGGTGGTCTTTTATCTGCATGTCTACTGCACTCTGGTAGTCTTACATTTGTGTGTCTATTGCACCATCATATCTATGTCCACTGCACTCTTGTATCATATTTGTCTAACGCACTCTGGTGGCCTTATATCTGCATGTCTACTGCACTCTGGTAGTCTTATATCTGTGTGTCTATTGCACCATCACATCTGTCCACTGCACTCTTGTATCATATTTGTCTAACGCACTCTCGTGGTCTTATATCTGCATGTCTACTGCACTCTGGTAGTCTTATATCTGTATGTCTATTGCACCATCACATCTGTCCACTGCACTCTCGTATCATATTTGTCTAACGCACTCTCGTGGTCTTATATCTGCATGTCTACTGCACTCTGGTAGTCTTATATCTGTGTGTCTATTGCACCATCACATCTGTCCACTGCACTCTTGATGTATCATATTTGTCTAACGCACTCTGGTGGCCCTATATTTGCATGTCTACTGCACTCTGGTAGTCTTATATCTGTGTGTCTTCTGCACGATCATATCTGTGTCCACTTTACTCTTCTTGTATTATATGTCTGATGCACTCTGGTGATCTTATATCTGTGTGTCTACTGCACCCTGGATCATGTATTATACATACCTATGTATCTAGTGCGATCTGTTTGTCTTATAACTGTGTATTTGCTGCACTCTGCTCTTATATCTGTGTGTCTGCTGCACTCTGGTTGTCTTATACCTGTATGTCTACTGCACTCTGGTTGTCTTATATCTGTGTGTCTACTGCACTCTGGTTGTCTTATATCTGTATGTTTACTGCACACTGGTTGTCTTATTATATCTGTGTGTTTTTACTGCACACTGGTTGTCTTATATCTGAGTGTCTACTGCACTCTGGTTGTCTTGTATCTGTATGTTTACTGCACTCTAGTTGTCTTATATCTGTGTGTTTACTGCACACTGGTTGTCTTATATCTGAGTGTCTACTGCACTCTGGGTTGTCTTGTACCTGTGTGTCTACTGCACACTGCTCTTATATCTGTGTGTCTACTGCACTCTGGTTGTCTTATATATATGAGTGTCTACTGCACTATGGCTGTCTTGTATCAGTATGTCTGCTGCACTCTGGTTGTCTTATATCTATGTCTACTGCACTCTGGTTGTCTTATATATGAGTGTCTATTGCACTCTGGTGGTCTTATATCTGTGTGTCTACTGCACTCTGGTGGTCTTATATCTGTGTGTCTACTGCACTCTGGTGGTCTTATATCTGTGTGTCTACTGCACTCTGGTGGTCTTATATCTGTGTCTACTGCACTCTGGTGGTCTTATATCTGCGTGTCTACTGCACTCTGTTTGTCTTATATCTGCGTGTCTACTGCACTCTGCTCTTATACCCGTGTGTCTGCTGCACTCTGGTTGTCTTAGATCTGTGTGTCTACCGCACTCTGGTTGTCTTACATCTGTGTTTTACTGCACTCGGATTGTCTTGCATCTGTGTATATATACTGTAATCTGATCGTTATAATTAACTTTGTTTTACAGCACTCGGATCGTTTTATATGTGCGTGTGTTGTGCGTTCCTTTTTCTTTTTATGTCTGCTACATTCTGATTGGCTTATGTCTGTCTACTGTACTCTGATTGGCTTTTGTCCGTGTCTACTGCACTCTGGTTGTCTTAAATCTGTATCTACAGCACTCTTTCTTACACATGTGTCTGCTGCACTCTCGTCTTAAATGTCTGAGTCTACCGTACTTTGGTTGTTTTACATGTCTGTGTCTACTGCATTCTCGTTGTCATTATGTGTGCGTCTGCTGCTCTCTGGCTGTCTTTGCATTTTGTGTGTCTACTGCTCTATGATTGTCTCATTTGCGTGTCTGCTGCACACTGGTTGTATGATAGCTGTGGGGCCTGCTGCACTCTGGCTCTCTTATGCCTGTGTCCACTGCGCACTGGTTGCCTTTTATGTGGATATCTACTGCACTCGGTTTATCTTGCATGTGTGCATCTACTGCTCTCTAGTTTTCTGTCTGTGTCTACTGCAGTCTTGTCTTCTATCGTGTGTCTACTGCATTCTGATTGCCACCTGTCTCTGCACTCTTGTTGACTCAGATACGTGTTTCTTCTGCATCCCGATTGTCGTTTATCGGTTTTCTATTGCACTTTGGTTATCTATAATCTGCGTTTGCTGCATTCTGGTTGTCTTAAATATGCGTGTCTGCTCCACCCTAGGTTTTTATCTGTGCCTACTGCGCTCTGGTCTACTGTATTCCGGCCGGTTTCTATACGAGTGTCTATTGCACTTTGGCTGTCATACGTGTGTGTACTGCAATCTGGTTATCTTTCATCTGTGTGTTTTACTGCACCTTCGTTTTGTTTCTTCGGAACTCTGTCTTCTATCTTGTATCTATTGCACTCTGGTCGTCTTGTATCTGTATGTCTACTGAACTCCGGTTGCCTTCTAGCTGAGTACTTGTACCCAATTATTACAGTTTATATTGAATCGAGTGACATCTTTCCGCACTGCCAGTGCTCTTTTTTCCGACCGAGTTCTGATTTTGGGTTTATTAATTTAAAGGGACACTCAGCAAGGCTATCAACATCGAAGTCTTTCTTTTTTCCCTGCCTCATCCGTCTTAGACGCGTCAGTACCGATACCTGGGTTTAAACTGCATGAAGAATGCCCACACTCAGAGACCGTTTCTATTCATAGCGCGCTTATATACGAACAAAACTTGATGATTAGAAAAGGTTTCCTTTTTATCTCTTGCCTTTAAAAAGAGATCATTTATCTCGTTAGTCTTGAAGATAGAGCACTTTATTAACTAGGGAGAAGCTGAATCAGAATCTGGGGTTGTATAAGCTTGTCCTTCCTTTTCTTCTGCATTTCTCTGTATGTGTCTAGCAACGCGATTCGTCGAGTACTGTAAACCGTCTCGGGATTGGCGCCCACTTGGCGCGCCGTTTACCTGACTGCTCTGTACCCAGTCTCCTTCAAACAATTAACGGAAGAACTGCAGAAGAGCGGTAACACGATATCCGCATGGCAATTACCGTTTTACACGCACTAGCTTATTTTTCTTTCATTTATTCTATTTTTATTGTGAATTCTTGTGATCAGTCACGATTCTGGAATCAAAATGTCGGCGCGGATTGATGTGATGCTGTTTGCCATGAACGGAGCGCGTTTGTTGGCAATGATAGACAAGATAATGTTCAATGCCTTTTTTGTTTTTACTTTGTAGGTGTGCAAGCTAGGCTGAGCTCTACGCTGGAGAAGGCTGCTTATCGCTATAACCTACACAATTCTCTTCGTTTGTTCTTCTACCCACTTCTTCTTTGTCGTTCCTCCGCTGAATCCCCATCGAGGTTTTTCACCGGCGAGATTTTTGCGTAGGTGAGCGTTTTCAAATACACCATATGTCCAGGTAACCACACTACATCTTTCGGGGAGAACGCCTAAACGCGCACAAATGAGCAGTGTGTGTTGCGTGCGTGCGTGCGCGCACGTGTGTATGTATGAGTACACATGCGCGCGCACGAGCGCTCGTGTGTGTGCGTGCGCACGCTTGCACGTGTAGGTCTGTCTCCAAGTCCGCATGCTCGTATGTCAGTATGCTGGAAAATCATGTGGTGATGTTCTCTCAACCGGTTACATTTTACACCCATATCTGAAGACTTCATTTGATGCTATATCCTCAATACCCCCATACCCACCCACCCCCACGGCCACTCTCTCTCTCTCTCTCTCTCTCTCTCTCTCTCTCTCTCACACACACACACACAGTATATACCGTTAGAAGTGTTCAAGTATTAGCGGTGTGTGTGTGTGTGTGTGTGTGTGTGTGTGTGTGTGTGTGTGCACGCACGCGCGCACGTGTGTGTGTGCGCGCGCGCGCCCATGTTTCTTTGGTGTGTGTGTGTGTGTGTGTGTGTGTGTGTGTGTGTGAGCGTGCGCGCGCACGTGTGTATGTGTGCACACGCGTGAGCAAGCGCTCATATGTCCGAGTGTGTATGCGTGCGCACGTATAAGTCTGTCTCCATGTCCACATGTTCGTAGGTCAGTATGCTAGATAATCATTATGGTGGTGTTCTCTCAACCACTTAGGCCTGCATTATATCCACAATACCCCATAACCCCAACCTCCACTCTCACTCTCTCTCTCTCTCACCACACACAAGCCCAGTATATACTGTTATAAGTGTTCAAGTAGAAGCTGTATGTGTGTGTGGTGGTGGTGGTGGTGGGGGGGGGGGGGGGGGGGGGGGGGGGAGGGGTATGTGCGCGAGTGTTGTACGCGTATCAGCAGATCTGAACACTTGCAAGTGAAATCATTAAGTTACTTACGGAGCGGGCGAAAAGTGTGTTCATCATGATCTTGATAACACCCCCATTCTGCTCCTCCAACCCGCACCCCACCCATCCCTCGCCAATTATCGCCACCAGTATGTCGACGAGTACCTGCAGGAAGTCTTTGTTCCCGTGGGCCTGATGGCCACGTGTGCGTGCGTGCTGGTGCCACCAGAATCTCTCTCTCTCTCTCTCTCTCTCTCTCTCTCTCTCTCTCTCTCTCTCTCTCGAGAGAGAGAGAGAGAGAGAGAGAGAGAGAGAGAGAGAGAGAGAGAGAGAGAGTTTGAGTGTGAGATGCTCGGTGACAAGTGTGACAAAAACCTAAGCCTCCCTAGGCCGATTACCTGGGACAGTAGCAATTAGCTTACAACCGCATGCAATCAGCCTCACCATCACTGCAAAGCGCGGTGCTGGCACGACCGATAAGGTTGGAGGGGGAGTTGCAGGGGGTGGGGGATGGGGCGACGGGCGGATCGGAGGGGAAGGAGACATGGGACGTGACAGGGAGAAGGAATGGAGATGGTGGGTGGAAGGAGGGAATGGGGTGGAAGTGATGATGGCAATACGGGTGAAGGAGGGGAAGGTAATGCTTACAGAAGGTGTGTGTGTGTGTGTGTGTGTGTGTGTGTGTGTGTGTGTGTGTGTGTGTGTGTGAGAGAGAGAGAGAGAGAGAGAGAGAGAGAGATGCGCGCGCGTGTATGCACGAGACAGTGGGAGACAGACTTGGGGGGGGGGGGGGGGGGGGGGGGGGGGGATGGGCAGTGGGAGGGTAGGGGATGACAAGGACTGTAGGATTGACGAACGGAGCAGTGGGTAGGATGGATGAAGGTAATGCTTCTGCAAGTGTTCGTGTGGTAATTTGTAGAAGAGTTTATACTCGCACACGCGCGTGTGCGTGTGTTCACGGACGGCGCGTACGCACTCGCGTGTCTATTTGAGCGCGTGATCGCATTCATTAATGTTGCACGCGAAAAGCTCCAGCCAGGCAGCGCTCGCTTGCCGCCAAAGCTGCCCAGCTACTTTACAATAATGAATCGCCAATCAGATTACAGACACGTCTATTTCTTGCGCAACTAGCTCAGTGGAAAGGGACGACATTACGAAAGGACTATTATCATTAATGGAAAAGCTGTATTATAACGGCTACCAGAACAGACCTGCCGCTGTAACGGGCATTTGGCCCATTGTACACAATCGTTGAAAGAACGCCCACCAGCGCGGTCGTGTGAACGTGCTTAGCGGGTTATGTATCGGTCCCTTAATCGTGTTGGAAGTGAACTTGTTACATTCAAATTGAACGCACTCAGCTCATGCTATTCGTTTCCTACAGAGACATACCCAGCCTTGGAAAATGTGTGGGGAGAGGGATGAGGGGGATGGAGAGGGGGGAGAAGGGAGAGGAAAACCTATTTAACACTATACCATCCGTACAAAACGCATAAAGTTTGGTGGCAAGTATTCCTTTATTGCCTGTTCGGCGTTCTTGGGATCGAACTCTCGCAACATCCGACCGCGAATCTGGTGCTATGCCTAACAAATACTTTATAAGAATGCTTTGTTACAAACCAAAAAAAAAAAAAAAAAAAAGGGGGGGGGGGGGGGGGGGGGTAAAATGGAATTATACCAGAAAAGAATAAACGCCCCCATTCTATTCCCTCACTGAAAAAGCAGTTTGGAAGTTAGATTACACCAAGACATCCCGGAAAAAAAAATTGGGTGATCCCCGGACAAACCTAAGCCACATTCGCGAGGAGTTACTTTCAATGTTATAACACTATTTTCGCACAGTGCCATAGACAAAAAAAAGCATGTTATGTGTCATAAATATGTTTTATCATAAACTGTATCTTAAATTTTAAAGACCTCCAAACAGTATGAATTTTGTTTTCGTTTTGAACTGCAGTGCGAGACGTTATCACAGCATAAGGTCTTCAACCGTCAGATCTATAACAAGTGTTGTAAATGCACCCTATATTTCAGAGAGAGAGAGAGAGAAGAAGAAGAAGAAGATGAACAAGAACAAGAAAAAAAAATGATGCTTCTGTCTCTAGTGTTTATGACTAACATACAGGGGTGACGAGAGTGCTAGCCCGGTAGCCAAATGCTATTAGGAAATCGATCGGGCCAGCAGCATTTCTCGTGAGTAAAGCTGGACAGCTTTCGTTTTTCACTCCACCTCAGCACTTCACAGTTACCAGTGTGTGTGTGTGTGTGTGTGTGTGTGTGTGTGTGTGTGTGTGTGTGTGATCGTGCATGATCTGCTGCATTGCAGCACGTAAATTAAACTTTGGCAGAAAGGTTTCAGATTTGGTTGTAAACTTTTTTCTCTCTTCTGCTATGGACAAGATTCGTACCACTGTCTGTCCTTTGTCACAACGATGTCACAACACTGCAATATTCAATACTACGATGAGAGATTCTGAGGTTGCGGTTCTTGGCAGACGTGATCGAATGCTAAAGCCCTGGGTCGCTGTAAAGATCCATGACCTATATGATAAAAGGAGAGCGCTGAAGAGCAAAAACAACTAAGCAAAAGGCACAGAAAAGCAAAGTGCAACCAATGATGAAAAGAATGAGAAGAAACGGAAAATCAGAAGGCCTTCTGCTTAAGAAAAAGATTCACAAAACTCGACGCCGAGGCAAACAAAACACAAGCAAGCAAAAAAAAAAAAAAAAAAAAAAAAAAAAAAAATGGAAGACAGTCTGATTTAAGAAAATGAAAAAGAAAAAAGAAAAAAAAGCACACCAACGTTTCAGCTGACAAACAGTAAACAAGGACGAATCATCACCATCCAAGGGAAGTCAGGGAAATGACTTGCTGAAGAACACGACTTCTCCATGTACCGAGTTAAGTAGCCTACTGCTCAAAACTGTACAAGACTGAAGGAAATCCCGCTGTGCTCAGCTGCCCACAGTCAACCTATGAAGATGACCCACCCAATCCTCACAGAAGTACAGGCAGCAGTTAAGTCGCTACAAAAAAAAAAAAAAAAAAAAAAAAAAAAAAAAAATACCTGCAGAGCTGGAGAAAAACACGACGCTGTCGAGGTTCTGAAAGTGATTTGTAACAGCATCTGGCAGAAAGGGGAATGGCCCGCGCCACTGACCAGGTACTTAATTATCACACTCTCCACCCTGCTACGTCACAATTACTGCACAATCAACCTCATCAATCACTCCAGTAAAGCAACTGCTGGAGATAGACTCAAGAGACTAAAATCATAAACAGAAAAGGCAGGTTTCCGTGCGAAAAGAAGCACCACCGACAAATCCACTACCTTCGACTCCTTTGTGACAAAACCCACAACACGTGCAAGATCTGTACCATCAACCTAAGTAAGCATTGACAGGGTCTAGTATGCAGCCCTATGGACAACCATAGGTAGTACATCAGCAGAAAGCTTGTCAAGGTCCATTATAACATTATGAAAGAGCTACGAGTCCGGTCCTCAACAACGGCAGCCAAAGCGAATGATTCCACATGCATTTCGCGTCAAAGAGGTCGATCTACTCGCCTTTATCCTTTTGACATATTTCTATAAAAAAAAAAAAAGAAAAAGAAAAAAAAGGACCCATGAATAATGCACTAAAACGCCATTTGGTAAAGATGACCATTGCAGACAGGTGCATTATCAGCAAACGTTTTGCCGATGACATCATCGGTGGCTCGGATGAACAGGAAGAACTCACCAAACCAGCAAAACGCATGGAGCAAACATCTACAGCATATGGCACAGAAATCAGTGCAGGAAACACCAAAACTAATGATAGGCAATACCAATCACATCACAAGAGAAACAAAAGAAGTGGTCAAAAACCCGACGCTTTGCAAGTGCAAGAAGCTTCAATCACCTGGCAGCATTTGTGACAGATAAAAGTTCCAATCAGAAATCCTCTCTAAAATGACCTAAGCATCAACAGCGCTCTCAAAACGCAATTGATCAAGACCATCTGGAAAAAAACAATATCTCTCTGTTTTTCAAAGTGAGAACAATGCGAACACCTGTGATACCAGTCCTCTCTGCTTATGAAATGTGGACCCCGACTTCACTTCTACAATGAAGTATCCATGCATTTGAAATGAAACGCCACCGCAAAAATATACGCATCTCCAACAACGACACGTCACCAATGAAGAAGCGCGCAACAGAATTGACGCAGTTATTGGCCCCTTTCAGGACATGATGAGAACAGCCAAGACACGAAAGCTGAGATTGGTATGGTTAACATCTCGCGATCATCGAGCCTTGCAAAAAACATCTTGAAGGCCACTGCGCTAGCGAACAGAAAAGGGGAGGAGGGGGGAGGTGGAAGGACAACAATCAGAAATGGACAGGCCTGACATTTGGTGATTCTCAGACAGTACACACGACAGACAATAATGGAGAAAGATTGTCGATTCAAGTGGTGCCCCAACGATCTAAGTGACTGATGATGATGATTTTTCTGGTTGGCCAGCCCGGTTGGCTACTTGAACAAAATGTTTTTCATCACGCCTAAACATGTTCAAGATGATTCTATGGATTAATACATCATTACCACCGGCTATCAACGCCATCTCAAAATCTGAGCTGCCAGCTGCAAGTTCAAGGATGAACATTGAACGCTTATTTAATCCCTCTCTCTCTCTCTCTCTCTCTCTCTCTCTCTCTCTCTCTCTCTCTCTCTCTCTCACCACACACACACACACACACACACACACACACACGTACGCGCGCGCGCGCGCACACACACACACACACTTGCGCGCGCGCGTCATGGTATTACCATAACTGGTAATCATATAACTGGTGATTATCGAGGCTTAGCCCATACATTGAATAATGTCACGATTTCGGAAAGTCATTAATTTTTTGTTGTAATATTCATGCTCAACATCCACATTAAAAGATGACACAGTCCAAGGAGAATGGAGATCTAACAACACATTATACCATCAGACCAAAAACAAGTTAGCACGGGTAACGAAAAGTGCCATTTTCATGTTGGTCACCTGCGGGATTCTCGCAACGTTCGACTGCGAACCCGGTCACTCATTACCGTCTGTAGGTTATTAAAAGGTGGTGAATGCTCTCTTTTTCGACTCGACTTTTCCCAGCTGACACAAACAGGCTATGCCACTAAAATGTAGCCTGATATCATGTCATACCAGATTCATCCTCAAAACAGCCTTGTATTGTCGCTGGGCTATGAAAAAGAAAAGATGAGGGATAAAAGGGGAAGGGTGGGAGAGAGAGAGAGAGAGAGAGAGAGAGAGAGAGAGAGAGAGAGAGAGAGAGAGAGAGAGAGAATAAACTAATTACATCTGTGTTACCAAAACAGAAATATGTCGACTGGGCTACATCCACTGCAGACCTTTCCAAAATGGCCACCCTCATTGCATATCACCATCAGCCATCATTGGGCCTCCCACCATTATTAATATCTGAAAAAGGCTACCCCTCTCTGCAAGCCCCCAAACATTGATTAATGTAGAAAAAAGATCATGTAATTACAAGCGAGGAGTCATTTCTACGGCAAAATTATCCCAAACAAATGGTCTTGTACCAACCACAATTTATGAAAGGACGTATCACTAGATCTAAATATGAACACCTGAGGCAAACAGTATCTCAATCAGACATCTGTAAAGACGGTTATGAACTTTTAAGTGATGATATTTCCGCCCTTCTTTTAAGCAGTTGAAATGCACTCGAGGTCTGTGACTGCAAAATGAGGTCTCCAAGCACACTCCGGGATCACGTGATCAATAAAAAAAAGTCCTAGGTCATAAGAGGTTACTTCAACAAAGAAAAGGTTACAAACAGATCAAGTTACCATGGGCACCTCATCCCCCTGACCCACCAACACAGCACTTTTAACTTTCTAAGTGTGATTAAGGTCTGATCGAACGTCGCAACTGGCATAAAACCAGGCAAATACTCGCAAAAGTGAAAAATCTTGAACAATCTAGAATCGACGTCGTTTTCATATTTCACACTGCCTAAGTAATGGCGCACTTTGGAACTAACTTCATACTTATGTCCACCGCACAAAATTTGTCTGAGCAAAGCAACTTGCATAAACCTCTCTTCCTTCATGTACGATTCATTTGCAGTGACTCCCTGTAGGCCCAAAGTTCCTACCACTGGCAAACAAACGACATGTTATTGTTATGTTAGGCTAAACACATGCACGGAAGGTCGGCGAGGAGTGGTAGGCTACCGCGAGATTTCCACGTCCCTAGCCTAGGCTAGGCCTAAATTAATAATTATTCGTTGTCAGTGTCACCAACAATACAAAACCATCACAGGACCCTCCTGCTCCCCCCCCCCCCCCCCCCCCCCCCCCCCCCATTTGTTTACATAAAACGCGGTTTGTTTGTATTGGGGGTACGGTGTTTTGTTTTGTTTTGTTTTTTTTTTTGAAGGCCTACAAGTACAACATCCGTTTCCATGACTGAAACGTCTTGGATCTCCCGTTCGCTTTAAACAGAATTTTATTTCAACATTGTCACAAATGTTACAATAGTAAATGAGACAGGGCAACAAGAAATACTTACATAAAGCCCTATCTTATGAGCGAATGCACACAATGAATTTGCGACGGACGTCTGAACAGCAAAGCATTTTGTTATAGCAATGTGAAGTTTCAAACAGGAAAAAGAAAAACAAAAAACAAACAAAAAAAAAACAACAGAAAATAAAAACCAAGTATAAATAAACAATCAAACAGAACCCGACAACAGGAGTGAAAAATAAATGATGGAGAGGTAATAGAAAAGTACATAAGTGTGACGAAAGTGGAGGTGTATGCCAAGTTATACATAAAAGAGGGCAACCAGTTTCTATAACTGAATATCAGTTCGCGGGACAGTGAGTTCATGAGTCTTGTCAATAAAATGTCAGGACACAATTCTAAATGTTAACTAGGCTCCATTGAGAATGCAGACTAGTGACGATGAGAAAAGAGAAAGACACAATAGCAGCAGATCAACAAATCCATATATGTACGCCCGATGTGACCAGAGGGGCAGTTGAAAATAGACTTAGGAATTATGTTACAAATCAAAACGCTTTGTTAGAGAAATAAATTTGTGAACAATTTCAAAAATATGAATATTAGTTTCCATGTTGAAAGAACCATTACCAAATAACAAATTACGAACAGAAATCAGTTCTCTAGGAAGGCTGTGGATGGTGTTTGTTCGATGTATAGAGTACAAAGGGCAGTAGTACAAGAGGAAGTGTTCGGCAGTTTCTTGGGGATAAGTACACGCACATGATGGATCGTTATGAATGTGGCGATTGTACAGGTCATAATTTAGTTCACTCATTGCAAGCCTGAGTCGACAGTGAATTATTTGTTCCTTTCTATTTCCGTGGTGGGACAAGAGTGTCTGCAGAGGAAAGGTAGTGTTTGAGGTAGCTGAGAGACTGGGTTTGTTGAATAGCAGTAGGAAGGGTATTCCAGATGGATACAGTTGAAGGGAAAAAGGATCTGTGGTATATATCTGTTTGGTGTCGAGGGATGAGTCTATCCAAGGGTCTTCGCAGGTGATATGGATTGACTGCAGAAACCAAGGGTGGCATTAGGTCACAGAGATAGTTAGGGCAGACATTGTTAACTATCTTATGGAACATTATTATTTTGTGTCTGCGACGACGCTCCTTCAGAGTACAAAATCCTGACTCTTCCAACAGCTTTTTGTGACTAGTTCCACGTACAGCACCCGTGATAAATGCGCAGGGCGTCCAAGTGTAAATTTTCTAAGATCTCCCGTTCCACAAAGACTCAACATAACAACTGCAGAGGCATCCGCAATATGTTTCTTTAACAGCGATGTTAATACACATCCATAGGATGCAGGCGTTTACTTGTCATCATCTTCTATGTCAAAATGAACAGATATAAACGTGAAAAAGCTCAAAATTTACTTAACCACTCTTTCCCCGTGAAAACGAACTCTGCACCGCACGGAAAGTCTTGACCAGTCCTGACAGGTTGATGTCGGAATTTCCAGCCCTAATGCAGCCAGCGGAAAAGAATCAGTCTAGAAGTTTGGATAGGCCTACAGCACATAAACACCGGCCATTACAATTCAGTCCCATTTGCTTTTCGGGAACTCTATAGTTTTCAGTCCCCGAAGCAGACATCACTACCAGTGTGTTCCCGTGTACTCCTGTCGGTGAAATGAATCAGTCCTAGGCCGCAGTCGTTGCACACCGTGACTCGACTTGCAACTATGATTACAGTTTACAGTTGCAGACGGCTGACCAAATGATTACTGCAAACTTCCCGCACGCACAGATAGCCATAGATGCGATCTCCTGTTTGCATAGTTGAATCTTTAATAAGCCTAGCCTTGGCCTAGGCTAGCCTACTCTAGCTTAGGCCTAATTTCTGACTGAATGATAGGGGGCCTTTGGGAGAGTCCATTATTAACTATCGTCTGCTCAAAGCAAATGAGGAAATCTATCAAAACTGGGCCAACTTGTTGAACCTATTCAAATTTTAAAATAAGCACATCCACTTGACAATTTCCCTAAAACTGCAATCTGGCACTCACACCAAGCACAGATAGATTTCAACCGTAGTCTTGGCCACGGGAGCTTTTCAAAATAGAAAAAAGGGTGATTGAAATAAGTCAAACGGGAGAGAACCAGTGGCAGACACAGCCCTGAATTACAGAGAGCCCAGCATGATGGGAGGTAATCACGATGCATTGATATCCCACTGCCGCCAGCGACGAACGATTTTTGCTTCTTTCTTTTTTTTTTTTTTTTTTTTTTTTTTTTTTTTTTAGTCGTTAAATTGAATGCTATTGCTAACGAAAGAAAGACGGAAACAGATTTGGCAAAATTTTTCAGCTTTGTGCCTGGACTGCAAAGGTAGCCAGGAATATCAAATTTTGAACATGTTGATCGGAACAGGCGTGGTCAAATCAATATAGGCATGTAAGCATTGTTGCGCTAACGTACAACATGAGGCTCCTTCATGGCTGTCAGTTCTAACCAAAGAAAGTTCCTTCATATCACACACACACACACACACACACACACACACACACACACAGAGAGAGAGAGAGAGAGAGAGAGAGAGAGAGAGAGTAGCAATTTATATCATAAAAGCTAAACTTTGATATTTGGAAGATAGGTCTAGCCGAGTACCAGCAGTATTGATTTTATTTATCAGCTTCAGGTTTCTTTTTAATACTTTAAACTCTCTCTCTCTCTCTCTCTCTCTCTCAAGAAATAAAATTCTTCTCATTTTTTGCTGCGCAGCTCTCAAGACCTTTTGTGAAATATTTATTTAGTCCTAAATACCTCAGAAAGCCATCTTTATTCAAAATGTGCATGTTAACGTCTTCAACTTCCACAAAAAAAAAATGTTCAAAATTTCTCGTTATTTCTGTATAAAGTTTTTAGATTTAGAGAAGCAGTTATGTGGTAGAAGAAGCAATATTGTGCATTCAGACAATCTGTAATTTTCATTTTTACTTTTTTTAGCATGTACTTCTCTCATAAGGGGCCAGAGGCCTATGATAAGATATCTAAATCTTAATCTCTCTCTCTCTCTCTCTCTCTCTCTGAAAGAAAATATCAGTGGTACCACATAAAGTTCTCAGAAAGACCGTAGGGGCAAATAGCCCATTGCAGAACAGACACTTAGTGTCCACTCTGGAGAATATTTACAATCTGACTACCTAATCACCATACTCACAACAGTCAACCCGATCTGTTATAAACGTATACACTGATCTTTAAAAAAGCAGTACTGACATTCTGGCACAAAGAGTGTTTATATGGATTACAAATGCAGAAGAAAAAAAAGGTGGACAACAGTTGATGACAGCAAAACAGAGCCCCCGAGGGAATGACAAAAATAAATGTAAGCACAGAGTTTCCAGAAGGCTCGGGAATTGGGGGGGGGGGGGGGGGGGGGGGGGGGGGGAGGATGGGGGGGGGGGGGGAGGATGGGGGAAGAGGGGGGGGGGGGGGGGGGGGGGGGATACACCCTTCCACTATCGGCTCGACCAGTTTCAGTTTCAGTTTCATCAAGGAGGCGTCACTGCGTGCGGACTAGTCCATATACGCTACACCACATCCGTTAAGTTTGAGACCACACTACGCGTGATTTTAAGCTGATGGATAAATGAATTATGAATTAACACCTAAGATGAGAGAATGGAAGAAAGGGGTCTCGTGGCGACGACCAGTTGATCGTAACAGTGGCGGAAATACCCGTAACCTGCCCTTTGTCCGTGCAGTGACAAAATCAGTGTCTATTTACTCTTCACTGATGTTGTTGTGGTGGTAAAGGTGCTGACTTCTCTCAGGTGTCTGTTTTTCTTCTCTCCCTTCAGTCTGTGTAACACGTCACTGAAAACGCCGCAGGGAAGAACTGTTCACCACTGACCAGATTTCTGCAGCTTTGTCGGTTTTGTTCTAAGGCCCGGGTCTTTGCCTGTGTGGTATCCCTGTCCTCCATTCTGCAAGGTTGTCAGTCCATTGCATTTTACGTCTTTCCCTCCGTCTTCTTCCTCTACCGTTCTCGATTTAACCATGGCAGTGCTCGGGAAGTGTGTGTGTGTGTGTGTGTGTGTGTGTGTAAGGGGGGGGGGGGGGGGGGGGGGGGGCACTGCGTGAGGAGAGGAGAGAGGAAGTGAAGATGGAAGAAGCAGAAGACAAGATGAGATGAGATGAAGGCGAGAGACGGGAAAGAGGGGAGGGGAGGGGAGGGGGGGGGGGGGGGTTAGAGAGTGTGGAAGGGATTCAAGTTTGGCACGCATGTCCAACCAAGATCATGGCATGGCACGTGCAACATTCGTTACTACTCAGTACAAGGTATTGTCACGACAGCGGCTTGGTAGTGTCGAGTTAGTGGAGGATCGCTGGGCTCAGCTTTAAGTGCAACGTGATGGAATAGGTACGCTGATTTTTATTCTTTTTAAGCCAACAGGTGTGCGCTTAACACTTCCCAATCAGGGGAAGTTTGCTCTGTGTGTGTGTGTGTGTGTGTGTGTGTGAGAGAGAGAGAGAGAGAGAGAGAGAGAGACGCTGACACGTGTGTGCACAGGAGAAAGAAAAGGGAAGCGGGGTTGGGGATGGGGTGTCTTTAAACAAGTTTTATTTTTCTATGTTGCTTTGTGTTTTGGGGGCACCAGCGAGTAGAATATTACCATAACCAAGCCCTCATATTAATAACAAAAGAGCACACAAGAGTTTTGGGTAGCATCCACAGACAGGTAATGGTGCGGATGGTGCCTATTCTTCCTCTGAGTTCTAAATTTGCTAGCCTGCTGACATCTGATCCGCAAGATTTGTAAGAAAGTGTCAGATTAAAGATGACGCCAAGTATGCGCACACGGAGAGAGGCCTGAACGTCAGTGCTGTCTTATGCAGATTGTGTCTGAAAGTGAGAAATATGTTTTTTTTGTTTTTTTTTAAATATAGGAGGGGCTGGCGTTCAGACCATAATTATGATCATTCACAATGTCCTGAAGAGGAATGTGTGTGTGTGTGTGTGTGTGTGTGTGTGTGTGTGTGTGTGTGTGTGTGTTTTTCGCTTTATGTTTATTTTACACACACACACACACACACACACACACACACACACACACACACACACACACACACACACACACTGACCGACTGAAACCATTTATTGTCAGATTAACATAGTGTTGTACTGACATTTTAAAAGGATAAACCTAAATAAATAAATGAGAAAAAGAAAATAATACAAATAACATCTGAAAGACATAAAAAATCGTAAAGGAAAAATTAACATGGAAACATTTAACATTTGTAAGTAGAATAATAGAAACAGGAATTGTAACAATAAACCAAATTACATCTTAACTGTGCTGAGAATAAAAAAAAAAAACTCTCTCTCTCTCTCTCTCTCTCTCTCTCTCTCTCTCTCTCTCTCTCTCTCTCAGAGAACACCATAAAAAAGGCCCCCGTCCCCTAAAACACACACACACACACACACAGTCACACACTTACACACACACGCACACGCACACACACACACGCGCGCGCGCGCGCGCGCGCGCGCGTTAACTAGTGTACACAGTGCTTCACAACTACTGACCCCAGTATGTGATGAGCCTCTAAGTGTAACGGACGACTACCTTTACTACATGAGGCCCACCGCTGGTGAGTACAGGTGAACACAGATTCATTTAGGTCTGTGTAGCCTAGATGTAGAAGACTGCTGTGCTTTACTAAGGTGTGTGTGTGTGTGTGTGTGTGTAAAATAAACATAAAGCGTTTTTCGATGGATGTTACGATTGTTAGGTCTTAATACTGACATTATAATGGCTTAAAAAGCACAAAATCTTAAAAGTCTCCATAAGTCTTCTCAATGAAGGTCCCGAAACGAAATTTGTAGATAACAATGACGAGAACAATGAAAATAGTAGTGTGTACAGCTTTTTTGTTTGTTTCTTTGTGTTTTTTTTTTTTTGGTTGGTTTGGTTTGGTTTTCCTTTAAACTGGCGAGCACGCTGAAGAGTACAGACGATCGATTGACATCTGCCTGTTTGGAATGAGCGCAGGCGGGGAGGAGGAGGGAGTGAGAAAGAAAGAAAGGAAAAAGGAGAGGGGGAGAGGGGGGGGGAGAGGGAGAGGAGAACGAAGGGACATGGGGGGCGGAGGGAAAGGGTATCAGGAGTGGAGGGGGGAGGAGGTTCCACGTAATCACCGACTGGCCTGTCCGCGGGAAGAGATTGAGCGAGTAAACACTTTGGACTCCGTCACCGGTTTCCACAATCCTCACATGTCACCGGCGTCGCCTTCGGAGCGTGTTGCACGTGTCTGCCTGTGTGCCAGGGTAGCGGTTTAATTAGGTCATTACGTGTAAGTCGCGATCATCAAGATGCCAGCATCAGCTGCACGCTAGCGGCAGGGTAATGACGACCCAGAAGCAGAGAGGACGAGCAGGGAACTGGCGAGAAGCCATGTTTGAGGGGGAGGCAGAAGGAACTAGATGGCAAGAAGAACCACCACATTGGGAGGGGAATGACTGACGAGTGGTGGGAGCTGAAACGAGACCACGAAAGATGAATGACGTAGACTGTTAAACGAATGAACTGAACAAAGGACAATAAAAAAAAAAAAAAAAAAAAAAAAAAGAAAACGCGTTTTGACCCTTCAGTTCTTCTACAGGCAAGACAATAACAATGAAAAAACAAACAAACAAACAAACAAACAATGCAGAAGCAACATGCTTCGACCCTGAAGGCAAGACAACAAAGAAAATATGGAAGCAACTCGTTTCCACTCTGAGGGCTTCTATAGACAAGACAACAACAACAATAATAACATGATATGATGATAATGATGATGATGATGATGATGATGATGATGATGATGATGATAATAATAACAATAATAATAATATAGAGAAACGATGGTTTTCGAGCCTGAAGGTCTTCTCCATGCAAGATAACATGAACGAACAGATAACGCGGAAGCAACGCGTTTCGATCCTGAAGGTCAACACAACACAGTAATATGGAATCAAAGCGTTTCAACTGCGAAAACATTCTCCATGGAGGGCGCGTTTCGACTTTGGTTGTTTTTTGTTTGTTTTTCTTTTTGTTGTTTTTTACAGACGGTAGATTTTTTTGCTACTTTTGTTTTGGCTGTGGAGGACGTAATGGTCGAAACCCGTTGTTTCCATAATGTTATTTGGTCCATTCGTGAGGCGGTGTAGTAGTAATACTGTTTCATTCAAAAGGAAGAGGTTTCCAATGGGTGGACAGATTTACTCGTTCTCAGCTTCGTTTTAGGACACAGTTTACTGTGCCCAAGAAGAGAAGAAAAAAAAAAATATCAGCGCTCGCAACCAACACATGTACATTTCGGCGACAACGATAACGAACCCAGATGGCTATAAGCAGCTGAAATTGAAGCCTCAAAAGCTGAACATCACAAAAACTACAAAGAAGGTAAGCAGTACTTGCGGTATCAAACAGAGCGATTGACACTTAAAAAGAAAAACATTTTTAAAGGAAAAAAAATGAGAAAAGAAAAGACAACAGACAGACACGCCTGAGCACTTGCAACAACAAGCACACTGACACAAGAGCAAACAACAACAATGACAACAACAATCAGACTCATGGAAGAACACATTCAATTTGTCAGAAACTTTCAAACTGTGTTGCATCGCATCTGCAAGAGAAATCCGAGGGGGGAAAAAGAAGAGAAAAAAGGAATGAAATGTAACTATTGAATGAAATGAAAACAACGTAAAGATTCATAACACACACAAGTACCACACACACACATACACACACACACACACACACAGAGACAGAGAGAGAGAGAGAGAGAGGGGAGGGGGGGAGTACCTCCTAACGTCATAACACACACAAGTAGCACACACACACACACACACACACACACACACACACACACCCACACACAGAGAGAGAGACCCAGAGGGAGAGGGGGGGGGGGAGGGGAGGGAAACTAGAGAGGAGAGAGAGAGAGAGAGACTTCCTCCGCTCATAACAAACACAAGAGTACACACACAAACACACACACACACCACACACCACACACACACACACACCACACACCACCATCCATCACCACCACAACCACCCATAAGACCCAAACGAGAAGGGGGGGGGGGGGGGGGGGGGGGAGGGGAAACTAACTATTCAGACACACGCACATAATGAAATGCGGAATGTGCTCTCTCTCCCCCTTGAGGACAACTCGTTTCGCAGCTCAGTCATTGATCTTCAGATGACGGCAGCGCTATGAAATGTGCAAACAAAACCGTTGACCACTGTGATTCCAGATTAACAAAAACACCAGGATCATCGTGAATCCGTAATTCGCGCGAACTACTCCATTATCTAGTTTAGAACAGCCTTTAGAGGGTTTGTGGAAAAGCTGGTGACTTTCAATCGGCGTTTTATTCCTGTCTTGTACCTACACGACACGTCATAACTTGATATACGCCGGATTCATTGGTCTCCGATTCGTCCATTAGACGGCCAGAAGAGTCAACTTGATTACTGTGTCCCGCATTAGGATGGGAAGGGCGCGGAGTAAAGAGAGAGAGAGAGAGAGAGAGAGAGAGAGAGAGAGAGAGAGAGAGAGGAGAGAAAGGGGGGGGGGGGGGGGCGCTGGGAAGAGAGAAAATAAAGAGAGGGTCGTTGACATTATCATTTTCTTCACACACTCTTGGGCTTCAAGATTCAGCGTTCAAAACTCTGATGTTGACACACAAAAGCGTTTATGACCACCTACGCACATTTCTGTGGTTTTCTTTCTTTCTTGACTATTTTTTGTTTGTTAATTAGCGTGTTTCGCAACACACAGAACTCGGTGTTTTTGTTGTTTATGCATGTGTGTGAGAGAGAGAGAGAGAGAGAGAGAGAGAGAGAGAGAGAGAGAGAGAGAGAGAGAGAGAGAGAGAGAGAGAGTTTTCCCGCAGCTACAACCGTAAACTCATGAGAAGGTCACACAATAATTCACGAAAACAGCACAATAGAAGTTTATAGCACAACAAAACATAATCCACAATAAACAATCAATAAGAGAGAGAGAGAGAGAGAGAGAGAGAGAGAGAGAGAGAGAGCTTGCTGATATTCAAAGGGAAACTAGTCTTTGATTCAGTACGGCCGCATTTATCGTTCGTCGACAATTGTGCTGTCCCTGGATAGAATCGATGTACATGCGCCTCGAAGGCGAAGAGAGAAATAACAAAGTGAGATTATCAGATAATCTTATCAGAGAATATTTGTCAATGAAAAAAAAAATCCTGAAAAACACTGGAGGCTAAACAGGCAAATGAATAAATTCATACATTGAAAAGAAACTGTATATATAATGATTGTATGTAAAACTGGTCTGTCTTTGTGTGTGCGTGTGTGTGTGTGTGTGTGTGTGTGCACTGGCGCACACACACACACACACTGGCGCGCACGTGCACGCGCACACGCGTGCGCGCGCGCGCGCGCGCGCAACACACACACACACACACACACTTTTGCGCGCACACATTCTTGTACCTGTGTGTGCACTCACGTACTGGCATGAGATGAAGTAAGGCAGAGGTATTGAACGGAATGCATTATGTAAAGGACTGCATGAAAAGAAGAGCTTTAAAAAGTTGTTTTTAATAAAATGAATGTGGTGACTGTGACAGACGAAGAAAGACTAGGAGTGCTATGGCCTGTACTAGAGAACTAAATGCTCTTCCACTGTGTTTTCTCTCAGTATTGAATTTAGGGTGCCAAAAATCCTGTCAACAGCAGAAGAGAGATACCTTTATGGAACGTAAATGTTCAGAAGTTCAGACACAAACTGAGCTGCAATTTCAAAGAGAACATGGAATCGAGACAATATATATTTTGTACTCAACTCTTTGGTCAACAAGAAGCCAGTGTAGTTATTTAAGGAGATAAACTTTACTTGTCTTAAACAGACATGCAAACTTCTTGAAGACTGCAAAAAAACAAACAAAAAAGAGTAATGATTGCGATTGCAGTGAGGAAGAGCAAAAGGTGCAATGGAAGATGGGGAGGGTGAAGGCAGGGGGTGGGGGTGGGGGTAGGAACCATATGTATTGTTCTGGAGCACTTGTTTTACTTTGTGAAATAAAAATTATGCTGCTTTCAAACATATTTGCAGTAAGTTTCCATTCAGATTTCACACACTAGCGTATGTCAGGGAGCAGTTAGGTCCCTTAACGTCTCGAAGGACATTCCTGCATCCAGTGTCAACACAGCGCAAGCTTCCAAGCCTGGTGAAGGATTGCTCCCATCTAATTGGTTTGGCAGTTGTGGAAAGTACTTACCTGGATCCCCAGGAACCTTTGGGTGCATCTTTTCCTTTTCTGCTTTTGGCCAACTCTGGGGAAAGGGCCAGTGAAATGACCCACTGACCACAGCGAATGTCCCATTGCCAACGGGGGAGACTGCAACCCAGAATCCTCTCTACGTAGGACACGTAAGACAGAGAGGCCAAAGGTTGGCTATGTCTGGTGTTGTACTGGGCTCACCTGTCAGCGAAACAGCAAGGAGTGGGGCTGCGGGATGTGCATAAAAGTTTTCTTGGTGGACTCTGCAGTCATAATATATACGGGCTGGTTGGTTACCACATCCATGGGGATGCTTCTGTGGAGGTTATGTCACATCCAGTGGCCATCACATAATAACATCTGCAAGAGAGCAATTATGTTTCTTGATATCTAAATGGAATGCCCAGTGCATACTTACATACTGTGTCAACTCCGCATAAGCATTCAATAGTAGTGCCAGACCATTCCCTGCTGGTTGGTTAGGAGGTCGAGGACAGTGCTTCTCTGGGTCCCACTGGCACTTTTGGGTTATCTTTTTCCTTTTAGTGCTTGCCAATTTTCTGTCCTTTGTGGACTCCACACACTTCTACCTTGCATACTATGGGCAAACGTTAAAATTTGACCAATTCTAAAAGATGTGTTTCTGTGACTGTTGCCCACATTTTCCATCTACAACAAGGGATGCTGTGTCATTTGGCCATGGTCGTTTTTATAAAGCGCTAATCAATGATGGAGCCCTTGACTTCTGGTTTCTATTTGCTTGCTCAAACATGAACAAAATTAAAGTTTGAAGTACACTATGAAACGGATAACTCCACATGAAACATTACCTAGGAAAAGTAAAGCAAAACAAATGAAAGAAAAGAAAATTGAGGAGAGGGAGGGGGGGGGGGGGTGGAGGTGGGGATGAAAATAAATCTTGAATATTCTGGTGAAAGGGAGTAAAACATCTATGACTTTTTTTCTTTTCTTTTTTTTTTCATTGCAGTTCTACTGTTAAAAAAAAAAAAGAGGCATTTTTTAAAAGTACGATCACGTGGTGTCCGTGGGTTCATGCTCAATGATGAAAGTCAAGTCAATAAAAACTGTGAATAAGTTTAGAATTTCAGAACCTAGAAACAGTAAATACAGCCTGTCGTTCAAAGTAAACACTACATGAAAGAAGACTTGGGACAACTCCTCTCATTCTCCTTTTTCACCAACTTAACTTTAAAGCTTTAGATCTAGGACAAAAACATACTTCGTTCATACTTTTAAAGGAAAGATGAATAGAAGAAGCACAAAGGACACAATGAAAAGCAAAGTAGTTGGAATCAATAGCACTTTATTTATCAAACCCCCCCCCCCCCCCCCCCCCCCCACACACACACACACACACACACACACACACACATTAACGAAATTCGAAAGAAATCATATATTTTCTTCACACACTCATGGAAAGAATGTTTACCATCTGTACAGACATCAAATAATCATCAATCATCTTCTTACAAAGCACACTGTATGAATCTACACAACATCCAGCCACGTGCATTCCTTTTCACTGAACCAAATTTCTAGAATATGTGCAGACAATAATTGCAACTTGTTTAACAAAATACTTGCACAGTTGCTACACACACACACACACACACACACACACACACAAAGCATGCACACACACACACACATAAGCATGCACGCACACACACACACACACACACACACACACACACACACACACACACACACATGCACACACACACACACACACACACACACACACACACAAGCATACACACACACACACACACACACACACACACACACACACACACACAGAAAACATATTTCAAGCATCTTCCTTGACTCCCAAGTTCAATGTTCCCCCTCTCTCTTAACTCTCTCTTCCTCTCTCGGTCTAATCAATATGTGCAGACTGCAGATGTGCATGAATCAACACCTTTCCCCGAGTTATTCTGAATTCGCACAACTAATAATAAAGTGATGGTGCAATGCTTTCTCATCAGTAGCATTTCACAAATGTCTCTCTGATCTATCTCACTCTAGGTGCAAACAGGGATTGGCAAGGTGGCATATACATTTGACACAGTGACACCTGCAACGCAGAATCTGTGATATTCTCTTTCTCTCTCGTGATGGAAATGGAAATCATTTCTGAATTTTGCTTAGTTGTGTAGACACCTAATTTGCAGTTTTTGTTTTCTTTTCTTGCATGCATGAAAAAAAGACATGGTACCCCCTTGATAAAAAGGCTATCAGCCAATGTCAATAAAAGATGTCAGTCAGTCAGTCTCTGTCTCTCTGTCTCTCTCTCTGTTTGTCTTTCTGTCTGTCTGTCTGTCTGTGTCTGTCTGTCTCTCTCCCCCAAATCCAAAATGTCTAAGTTTCACTTGTGAGGTGACATAAGTAACTAGCAGTACATCTTTTAAATTACTCTTTAAGCAATCTGATAGTAGAAAAAAAATGAAGAACTTTTTTTCCTGCATATCTTTTACACTTTTCTTCAATATATCATTGATATGACCATTATCACCAGAGGAAAATGGGAGCACTTGCTCTCATAATCTTCATAAACATTTTACTGCTGTTTTCAATATTATGGGACCACTTTCTATCATCATCTTAATAAACATTTTACAGCTGTGAGAAAAAATCTTTCTACACTATTTAAAGACAAGATATTATTTTGAACAAGTTTCAAAAAGCATAAAGTCTAGTCAAAAACTGCATGAAAAATGGCAGTTACACCAATCTTTGATAGAAATGTAACTGTGACTTGATGTACACATGTTGAGGGACTAGTCTGTCTCCGTGTCACTTAATATGCATGTACATTCGGATCCCCTGGTGGCTTTGTCGGTGGCGTATCCTCTCTCTCTCTATCTCTTTCTTTTCTGCTGCTTCTGTTTTTTTTTTTTTTTGGCTATTTGTATATTGTATTAATGCTAACAATTAAGTAGTGAGGGAAAACAAGCGCAGGTTAACAATTCTTCCATCATTATAGTAATGACTTGGCAAAGATTTGAAATTAAAAAAAAAAAACAGTTGAAGAAGAAGAAAACGGGAATTTATATATTTTAAATATGAAAACCCTCCACTAGCTGCATTTGTCTACTTGTATTTAATCAATTTTTGAAAAATCCTGCCTTACATAAGTAAGTTAACACATGGTACAGACACTGTCTATGCTTAAAATGTAAATGTTTGGCTGTTGAAACATAAATGGTGTGAATCATATACTGGTGTGTGAGTAAAAAATGCTATAAATTTATGTTAAATGTTTTGATTTTGCAAAAAAGGAAAAAAAAAATTTAATGTTTATATTCATAAAAACTAAAAAAAAAAAAATCCATTTTACACCTGTTTTCAATAATACCTGCATGATAATCATCAACATTGTTACTGGTTTGGGACAGACCCAATTGATCAAAACAAGAGCTAAAATCTCGCAGCTGAATATGGCCATCCCCTGAAAGAGCTGTTAGTGTACAAGAAGCAATTGTCATCACATGCCAAAAAGACAGAAACGTCAGGCTGGCTGCTTCCCATCAGTGTGTTGACAGGGGGGGACAAATCCACGTCTTCAGTATATTATACTTCAACTTTTTTTTCTGTTTGTTGCTGTTGCTGTTGTTCTTGTAGACAGACATGCACAGACAGACATATTTTTCAGATCTATAGATTACATGTAGTTGCAATGTGTGGCGACTGTAGGTGGAAATCTAAATATATTCTAAAAATTACTTATAGGGCTGTGCCGAAAAACGTAGACAAACGAACCACAAGACGAATGCCCATCTTGCACCAAACTGGGTGAAGTGTACGTGATTGCTCATTCATTTTCATTGTCCTGGGAGTTACGTATCTTCCCTGAAGAAGACCTAAGAGGTCAAAATGCGTCATGTTTTGTCTTGTGATTCGTTTGTCTATGTTTTTTTTAGCGGAGCCTCATGTCAAATTTTTAAAATTTCTGTAGATTACAGTTAGGTAACTTAAACTGACTCGAACTCAAGGGAAACAAGGGCATCCACTACTAAAACACAGACTTGAGAAGAACTTAAAACTCCCATGAACTCAAGAACACGACATTCTACAACTTTCTAATGCTTTCAACCGGACCACAGTATGTAAACAATAATGGCCTGACCAGTGCGCCAGGTTTCTCACATATATACATCAATAGATCAGATATCATCTTTGTCTCATCCTTGACGTCCTATCCTTCGCATCTCTTTGCCACGCCCCACCCCCCATTTTTTCCCTCCACCTACCCCAAACCCCTTTCACCCAAACTCTGAGCTGCCAAGGTCTCAGAAGCACTAAGTGTAGGCATTTTGACATTTTACATGTAGTGTTCCAAACTTACGTGTAGTACTTGCATGCGAAAGGAAATGAAAACTCAATTGCACTTTCAGTCATACTTCACTGCAAGATGATGGTGGGCTGAGAAGACTGAAACCTGCTAGTTATCGAATGGGTTTGAGCTGACCTACAAAAGAACTCAACACAGCCGACAATGAAACAACCATCTGAAAGATGGCAAAACCATGATGACCTTCAGCAATGTTACCCCCAACATTGTCATTCACTCCTTACTGAACTTGGCCACTTTCAACAAAGTCAGTCTATGGTCTAAAGATCTATGGTGTCAGTTCAGTTCTGTTTATGCCACTGTATTGTCCGGGAAGCGCTTTGTGTGTGTGTGTGTGTGTGTGTGTGTGTGTGTGTGTGTGTGTGTGTGTGTGTGTGTGTGTGTGTGTGTAGCATTTCATCACTAGCATTTCATCATGTAGCATTGGCAATGACATGTAGCATGCTGTGCCAGTGGCAGTGCTGCTTACTTTCTCCTCATGGCTTGACAGGTGTGGCACAGTGTCCTCCATCTCAATCCGCCAGTGACAAGACAAATCTGAAGCTGCTGCTGTCTCTTAAAGCTAAGGTAGCCAACATTAATCTGTCAACAAGCATGTTGTGTTTTGATTTTCGAAACCTGCCTCAATTTCCTTTGACTACATTACTTTTCAGTTCTGAACAGTGTATCATATTCAGAGGCACCCTACATATGGTTGTATCAGCCAATGTGAACTCAAAGCCTGTGATATTTGGTCAGGGTCTGTGTCTGCACTGTTCAAAGCATTCATCGTCCTATGTGCACATTAATTCAGCACACACACCATACCACGTTTCAGCTCTATAGGCTCAACTGTACCTACATTTACAAAAATTAGTATTAAATGCACAGAGTGGCAAACTGCAATTTTGCATACGGTTAAATTACTGAATCTTACATTTCAAGGCACTGTATTCATGGGCAACATAATTTTGTGTGTGTCTTTTTCCCCAAAAAATCAAGAGGTGCAACAATATCAATTTTTCGTGTTTTTTTCCCCCAAAATCAAGGTGGTCCTATATTCCTTTGTGCCTTGTTGTAACAACAAAAAAAATGACAGAACACACAGATAACCAGAAAGCACAGACGTGGCGAATAATACAGTGGACAAACTTTTAGAGAGGCAATGCAAATAAACCACAATATAAAAGACAGGCATCAAAACACAGTTATGAGTTAATTCTGAGTATCTGAAGTCCTCATCAGACACACACGACTACCACAGATGTCAATGTTTGGAAAGCAAAACTAGCAAAGCTGGAGAGTTTTTTTTTTTTTTTTCCAGTTGTGGTGGTGGGGGGGGGGGGGGGGGTTCTACCATGGTGGTAGTCAGAGAACACAGCTTGTGGCCTTTTCTGTTGACAAGTGCACAAGCACAGATCACTGCATTCTGGAGAAATAAAAGCCAAAATGTGAGACAGCCACGCCAATGCAAAAATTTGAGAATCTGACACGTTTTAAACCCTTGGTCTTTATCATGTTAGACAAACAAATGAGAGACAGAGACAAGAAAAAAAAAATCCCCCACAAACGAAGAAGAAAGAAATGACTCTGCTGAGAGGAAGGGTCTGTATCCAGCTGAAGAGCAAGGAGTGTAAGCTGAGCTCTGCTCTCATGAGCTCTGTTCTGTTCACACATTTAATTGCACAAAAAACAGAATCCGATATGTTTTACTTTTGTTTTCTTTTCTTTCTTTTTCATTTCTCTCTTTCCATCCATGAAAATAGCAATCTGTGCCTGTAGTTTTCAG
>JADBJO010000251.1:290000-295000 GCA_016801955.1 Conus betulinus | reverse complement strand
TACATTAAACCTGAATATAACTTCCCTTTTGTACACTTTGCACACACACACACACACACACACACACACACACACACACACACACACACACACACACACATGCATACACAAACACATACGCACATGCATTGACACACACAAACACACACACATACACACAGAGACACATGGACACACAGACTCAGACACACATACATACATGCACAGAGTTCAGTTTTATAATTCATATTCATTATGGCCAGCCGACTGCAATGGGCCACATCAGTGCTGTCACCAAGTTAAAGTCAATTCTCAAAATAGATTTATAAACGCACACACACACACACACACACACACACACACACACACACACACACACACACACACACACGCACACACAAACTCATCTAGCTGAAGTCAACTCTCAAAACAGATTTATAACCACACACATACAGAGTTCATTAAAACAGATTTTCTAACAAAAAAGAAAACATGCTGGAATTTTGTCAAAATATTACAGAGCAAGTGATGTAACCCAACGCAAGAAGCAGTAGAGCAAAAAAAAAAAAAAAAAAAGTGATAAATAAGCCCACTACTGAAGACAACGAGCATGACCACTTTCCACAGCCTCACCTTATGCAGGGGATTCCACCTCTGAGAAATGTTCTGTTTCCAAAACACTCGATGCCAGGCAGCACAGAGCACACAACCTTTGTCTTCTGCACCTCCTCATATTTCTCTCCACCCCACTGAACCAAGAAAGAGAAGGGAAAAAATCATGCTAGTCATACACACACCGCCACACACAAACCTACACACTCACACATGCTTGTGGCCATGGTTCAAAGAAGGAGCAAATTTTTGTGACACTTGAGCAAAAAAGAAATAATTTGTGAATGTGCTGTTTTTTTTTTCCCTTTCTGAAACCCTGTTCAAATGAAGGTATGGTGGTTAATGTAAATATATATTCCTTGATTGAAAAATAAAACTGAGAAATCTTTTTCAATTGATGCCAGCTGTGTGATACCATATACATTCAGTTAATGTAAAACACCAGACAAAATTCATTTTTGTTACAATATACTATACATAATCTACCTTACTGCATCGTCTATTTCTACAAACCTACATTCATCAGTAAAATCATCCTGCATGGACAGGCAACCCCTGACTTGCCAGTGTGTTACAGGAACAAAGATATGAAACATGACCAGCTGCAACCTCCTGGACTCCGAATTTGAAACCATGGGTTGAACAGGATGGCGTGGGCTGAAGATAGCGCAATTTGGCTTTTGACTGAACTTGCATGTCAGTTCACAAGTGTGGGGTTAGAAAGAAAATGCAGTTTTCACAACATGTAATCACCAAACTTCAAGAAACATTTTTTGTTTTTTTTTTCTGTGATACTTTATCAAGAAAAAAAGGTGACCCCTCCCTCTCCCCAACCCTACATTTCTAAACAACATTTTGAAATTTACATATTTTCACACAATTCAGGATTTCTGGAATTTTTTCTGTAACAGGAAAATTCTAGATAAATTCTGGAAAGTTAGCAACTATGATGATCATGCTAAACTAACCAAGGTTTCCAATACAGGATAAAGCAAAACAAAACAGACTGTCCCTTACTTTGGTACAACCATAGCCTTTGATCTGCTGTTCAGTGGCATTTTCTTTCAGGTCCAGAGGATCACTGCAGTTGAGAAACTCCATTGGCCTGCAACAAAGCCAACACATATCTTTCAGTTTGACATATAACATTCAGTTTAAGCAATGTTCAATATCTGTGATCAGCTTGGTTGGTATCGCACCAGACTCATAATCCTGGGCCTGAGGACTTGAATTTTCACTGGATCATTTTGGTACAGGGAGATTTTTCCTCCAGTTAACATTGATTCTGACTACATTTCCTAAAAAGTCCTTCTGCATGAATGCATGCATAACATCTTGCACATGTATATGGAACCAACCAAATTTATGGAACAAACCAACCATTACCAATTTTTGGAAGGTAAGGTCACTTTGGCCGTTGGTCGTTCTGCTTTAAAAGTGGGAGTGAATGCTAATGACACTGCAACCATCAGAGGAGTATTGTATTGTGCATTGTCTGTTGATGACACTGCAGCCATGACAAAATACTACATCTGATCCAATAAAATGGGTGGCTGAAATCATAATGAACATTTTCATTTTTACAACTGTTTTCTGATGAAGAAGATTTTGCTAGTCGACCGATGGGTCACTCTGTGAACTTAAAGATTTCCATCACACTCTGTGCTCTTTTTTTTTTTTTTTTTTTCCTGACCATAGCCTATTTCTTTATTTTGTCATAACACAAATACTGGTGTGTAACAGACACTAGAGACTTGTTGACAAATTTGCTTTAAAACAACAACAGCATTAACAACTCACACACACACACACACACACACACACACACACACACAGGGGCAATATCACACCAGCTGATAGCTGATTGTATACTATCAGTACCGTGACAGATTCACAGTGCATCTGACATAATACCCACTGTCACAGCTTCATCTTAATCAAAAGAACTAACTAAATTACAATGACTAAAAAATACAAATAAAGATTTTATCTTACAGAAAATTACAATTCACAAGAGGTCCATTCGGATCGTAATGTGAAATTCGTCGTTTCGTTCATCGTGTAGTCCAAGTCCAATGGCGGACCAACAAACTGGCAACCGCACATCAACAATATTGACCCCACCGATATCAGCATACAAACCAAAAACGTCGCGTTACAAAACATGATGGATGTTGTTTACATATGAACATATATTACAAGCTATGACGATTCATTTGTTTGCGTTCCGGTTTACAAATTATATCAATCTACAGTGACAGGATCTTGGAGATCGAAACTTAAAAGAGGCCATATTTTCTTTCCATCTACTAACTGTTAGAGTTATCTTTTCTTAAAATAAGAAAATCATCGTCTTAAAAGTGAATTTAGCCCATGGTTGTGAGGGTTAGCACAGCAATCTCTCTCTCTCTCTCTCTCTCTCTCTCTCTCTCTCTCTCCCTCCGCTCTCTCTCTCTCTCTCTCTCTCTCTGTGCGTATTTGTGTGTTCCAGATTCTGTACGTACTTTGTCATATTCATTTTACCGTCTGTTTTTATACAAGCTACTTGTACGTTACAGACCATTTCCATATGCTTCCCCAGCCCACCCACCACCCACCCCCCCCCACTCTCTTCTTCCCCTTCATTGTTATTATTTTTATTCATATTTTCATTTTTTGTTTGTTTATTTTTTTTTCCATTTCTCTTCTATTTTCATTTGATGTTCCCACTATGATTTGCATGACTGACTTGTTTGTTTACTTGGTTGCTTTCTTACATTATTTCATTTCACTGCTTGTTGCTTGTTGTAGTCTCCTCTCTCTCTCTCTCTCTCTCTCTCTCTCTCTCTCTCTCTCTCTCTCTCTCTCTCTCTCTCTCAATCTCTCTCTCTCTCTCTCTCTCTCTCTCTCTCTCTCTCCTCTCTCTCTCTCTCTCTCACGAACGAACGAACGAAATGTTGTTTATTGAGGGAAAGAAATAAGCACAAGTCAGTGGCTTTTTTTTTCTACCAGCCCTCTAACGAAGGAAAAGTATGTAAATATATGAAAGAAAACATTGCATAGAACAACATATCAACACATAAACAACAATGGATACATTGGAATTAAAAATGAACCATGCAATATGTAATTAGAGAAAGAGAAGGTGGGATGGTTGTAGGGATGGAGAATGGCCGATGTAGAGAGAATGGCCGAGAGTAGAGAGAGAGAGAGAGAGAGAGAGAGAGAGAGAGAGAGAGAGAGAGAGAGAGAGAATTCTTTATTTACAAGGATAATAGATAAGCACTGACGCGCTTTTTTTTCACATACAATCCTCGCCCCCTGAGTAAGAACTACAACATCCAGTGAAATGAAACAATGTAAGAAAAGCAAACAAGCAAACAAACAAGGCGGTCATGCAATCACAATGAAACATCAAATGAAAATAGAAGAGAGTGAAGAAAAAAAAACACACACACACACACAAAAAAAAAATAAAAATGAGATTAAACATAATAATAATAAGTAAATAATCATGAGTGATGCTTTTCTTTGAACACATGAGACTGGTATTCATTAACGTCGATTTCACAAATAAGAGCATTACACAAACTCCCTGAGTATGTCAGACTAGCTTTGAAAACATCGACTCTATGCCGCGGTGGTATTATCCTGGATGAATGGTTATTACTCTTTCTTGAAAGATATCAGTAAGGTGGGGGTGGGGGTGGGGGTGGGGGGTTGGGGATGCTCTTCCCTATGATATTTCGAACATTAAAACAGCTATGTAGACTTACTAAAGGTTTCATAATATTATTGCTTGTTGAATCCCAAACAGTTGAAACATAGCCTATATAAAGACTCTGTGTAGGCCTAAGCACTGAAGAACATTTTTTGACCGCAGATTCAAGAATGTTTTCACTTTAGAGAGCTGACGAATTTTTTTTTTTAAAAATAATGTTACATATCCTTGTAATATGATCCGACCATGACAAATCGTTATCAATTACAACTCCAAGAACTTTATGGCTATTAGTTTCTTCAACTATTTTGTCATTTAGCGAAAGAGCAAATGACTTTTATGGAAGGTTCTGACATTTTTGTCGGGTTGTAATCAGCATGTATTTCTTTTTCTGTGGTTGTGGACTCATATGATTTAGTTAAGATCATTCAACTGACCGGTTGATATTCTCCTGAAGAGCTGTTGAGACCTCGACGACATTGGTGCTTTGATGTGTGAAGTCGTGTCAACAGCAAACAACTCGCATGCTGCAGTAAGAAATACAGGTAAGTCATTGATGTACATTGAAAATGATAAGAGTCCTCGGACAAAATCTTGTGGAACACCGTATTCAACAGGTAACGGATATATTTTTACTCTAAGCGTTACTGATTGTTTTCTGTCTGACGGAAAAGTTGACATGAGTTCTAATGAGTTGATTGACAAACCG
>JADBJO010000251.1:285000-287500 GCA_016801955.1 Conus betulinus | reverse complement strand
GGTCCACTTCTTTCTTCGCGCAGAACTGCTGTCTAGCGGCCAGTTCTGGCTGCGTGTGAACTCGAGTCCACTTCACAGCGTTGGCAGGCCGACTATGAGTATCGATTTTCTACTTATGCATATATAACTGAACTTTTAAACACTTTCTAACTTCTGTCCATGTATAGCCAAATTCGTATCAACGGTAGTGTTGTGGCTAGACATCAGCCTGACATCCTCGACGCTAATTTCCCCCTCCCATACCTTGTAGATGTCTCATCAAATTTTCAGTCAACGAGCTTGCCGTGGTCTTCTCCTCTTGCTCCCAGGCATCGATGTCATGTGAAAGTCAAAGGTTCGGAATCGTTTTTTCCTCCAGTGCTCACTGTAGTGACATGGTGTTCGAGTTCATGGGTCATGATGCGTTACAAGAATACGTCGAAAAGTATAAGAGATTAAACACAGCTCTGACGAATTCCAAATGAAGTGTGAAAACACTCTCCAACAGCAAACTGTATGAGCACTGCTCTAGTCACTTTAGAGTAGAGTTGTAGGATGGTGCTAATTAGCTTTGGCCAGATGATAAATTTCTTCCTTGTGGCCCATAGCGCCTTTTGTTAGATTCCGTCGAATGTCGTATTGAAGTCCATAACGACGTTGTAGATATCTCTCTAATGTTGGAGATGCTTGTCGCAATGATTACGCTGGTTGAGGATCTGTTTGATGTTAGTTTTGACTGCAGTTCGCGGATCCAGACTGTTGCTCAGCAAAAGGCAACTCTATGCAGCTGTAATCTATTCAGAATGACTTTGAGCAGTATGTTGCTGACATGGCTGATCAACACCGATAATGTGGTAGTTGTGGCAGTGTTGAAGATTTCCCTTTTGGGAGAAGGACGACGGTTGGTGATTAATTAAGTCCAAGCTTGGGCCACTCTCCATTGTGCCAGATTTCGATGTAGATGGGAGTTAGAGGATCCTCAATGTCTACCTCTCTCCACATGCTTCAAGAGTTTTTTTTTTTTTTCAGGGATGATATCGATGCTTGCAGCCTTCCCACATTTCAACGATTTAACTGCTGCTACAACTTCTCACAAGTATTTTGGAAATCGTCGTCATGTGACGAATCCGTACTGTTAGTACACATGGAACTCCTTTGCGCTGTATGTTGTCGAATTACATACCCCATTCTCCCATCCCCTTTCCCCCCCGTATGAAGCAGAGAAGTAACTGGAGAAGGAAAAGGAGGAGGAATGAAGGAAGGAAACAAGAAAAGAAGGAAGGAAGGCTGGAAATTTAAAAAAAGAAAGAAAGAGAGAAACGTAAAAAAGTAAACAAAGGGGAAACATCAGAAGCCATACAAAGAAAGAACGGAGAGAAGGGAGACGTTTTTGTTTGTTTGTTTTTTTTGTTTCAATACGAGGTAACTGAGGAAGGAAAATGGAGCAACTTTTAAACAGAAACGGTATTAGTTCCACCAGACGATACTGACAAACAGATTAACAAACAGTTTACAGGACAATATTGTCCTTTAATCTGTTCGTTCGTATTGTCTGATGGAACGTACACCGTTTCTTAAAAAAAAAAAAAAAGTTTGTTTTTGATAATGCCATTCCATCATCATCGTTTATTTCACTTTGATTCAGATCTATAGACGTTACTATAAGTTCAATGAACTCGCAGGGAGAGATAAATTTTCCTTGAACTGTCCAAAGTTTTCTCTCTGCTGTCGTCTTCTGAGTCCACATGGAGGGCGTCTTTTTATTTGAATGCCAACATCCTGGTGTGTGTACGAAGAGGAACACATCTGAACAGCTGTTCGTAATTTTGGAACATCATGGTTCACAAAGAAAAAGAACGTCTTTCTCGCGATTCACTGTTTTGTCAAGTATGGAACTGGTCTTTGTCTTCCCCATTCCACAGAAAGAAACTGAAATGAAGAAATAAAGAGAAAGAAATGAAAGAAAAAAAAAAAAGGAACTAAAGAGAAAATGAAAAAAGGAAAGAATGAATGAATCAACCCCATAGAAAGAAAAACGAACAATTAAACAAGTTGTCAAACGAGGCATACAAATGATAGGTTATGCTTCGAAGTGAAAAATGTTTGTATCCTATGCATTGAGTTCCATTGTAATGCTAGTCTGTCAGCATGAGTGGACTAATGATGTTTACTGGGTCCATATGGATGTCGACATAGGCCTATCCGGAAGTGAATACTGGAAAACGATGTCGACTTAACATGATTGTCGACTTATCCAAACGATTTATCCGGCAAAAATTACCACCACCAACAAGAAACGAATGCCTTACTTAACCCACTGTCGCCTTATCCAACCCCGAGTCTCTCTCTCTCTCTCTCTCTCTCTCTCTCTCTCTCTCTCTCTCTCTCTCTCTCTCTCTCTCTCTCTCTGTGCGAGCGTGCGCGCGCACGCGTGTGCAACTAAAATGTAGGACTTACAGGGCTGTTCATGATTCCATACATATCATTCATTCTATTGAATGGTAATACCCTTGGTTTGCTT
>JADBJO010000251.1:275000-280000 GCA_016801955.1 Conus betulinus | reverse complement strand
CCCAATTTTCTGAAAATTTTCACCTAATGAACATGCTTACAAATTTTCAGAAAGAGTGGCCAAGTACTTTCTGAGATATTCCATAAAGAAGGAAAACCGTTATGGACCGTTATGGCCGTTAGTAACGGCTATAACAGTAAAATAACACATCGGGCATGATCCGTGACCCATAATGAACATACCTACAAATTTTCCAAAAGATCGGCCAAGTACTTCCTGAGATATTCCAAAAAGAAGGAAAACCGTTATGGGCCATTATGGCTGTTAGTAATAGCTATAACGGTAAAATAATACATCAGGCGTCATCCTTGACCCATAATGAACATACCTACAAATGTTCAGAAAGATTGGCCCTGTAGTTTTGTCTGGAGTAAGTGGAACACATTTTGACCATGGACACACACACACACACACACACACACACACACACACACATTTCATCATTCTTTCTTCATTCTCATTCTAAAACTTGTACTCCCTGTTTCTATAAGAACTGGGAGTAAAAAAATCAATCTTATTCCTATTGCAACGGTTTTTTTTTTGTTTTTTTTTTTGTTGTATCAGAGGTGAAATACTGAAACTGATTTTTGAGTTTTTTTTGTGATATTGCTGGATTATTTGTCATGCTAGACAGCCAGACAGTGAACCAGTGAAAGACAGAAGGTATTTCGTAGACACAGAATCTCACGGACAAGGCAAGACAGTCTTGCTAAAGATGTTCCCTTCTCCTCCTTGAGCTGAGTCCTTGGAATCGGCGGGGTATTAGAGCTTACCACCCCCAACCCCTCCCTCCCTTAGCTTGAAGGGGCTCTTTTATTGATCCAACATCTTATTGATTTACACCAGCCTTGTCCAGCCATCACTCTGCCTAAACTGTCGGTTTTGCCAAGATGATCTCATTCTGTATCCCGCATCGAACCTTTGAGGTTTGAAGAGTTGTTTCCTCCGATGTGCTTGAGGTGGGTTGTTCATGTTTTGGTACTTTGTCATGTTGTGTGTGTGTAGCAGTAGCAAGCCAGAGAGCATTTTGAGTGTGGTTTAGATTTGGAGCGAGTCATGAAGTTTTTGACGCAGCTTTGGGGGTGGAATGCTGCTAGTAACAGCACGCAGAAATGTCTGGTTTTGTGAACTTTTGTTAGGTTAAGGAGGAGATGAGCAAGTTTTCCTTCTTCAATGATTTTTGCTCACTGAGAATTTTTTTTTTCTTCTCTTTCATCTTCCGTGTCTCTGTTTCTCCCTGTCTTTCTTTTTTTTTGACTCTGTCTGTCTGTCTGTCTGTCTGTGTCTGTCTGTCTGTCTCTCTCTGTTAGTATGTTTATATTTCCTCTCTCATAGTCTGTGTGTGTGTGTGTGTGTGTGTGTGTGTGTGTGTCAGTTCCCTACTCTCCCCACTCCCACAGCTGTCTGCCTCTGTCTCTTACTGTCTCTCTTTGTCTTCATCTGTCTGTCTATGTGTCTGTTCTTCTTCTACCCCTAGCTCTGTTGCTTCGCAGGTTTCTCACCTGAGCAAGACCAACTTCACTTCATATGGCACCAAGTCAATAACTCTCAGAACTATTACACACACATACTCTGGTAAAACTTTTCCACTCCAGAATCTACTTGAAACAGAAATAGCTTTCAAGCTGAGAATGTAGGTTACTGGTATGTCTTTCTGTCAGTGTCATTGATTTCAGACCCTTGGTACTCATAGCATGTCATCCTTGTCAACATTCAGAGCCATCACTGTTAGAACATAGGGAAGTAGTTACAAACTACTCTGAAACTGATGAGTTCTCCAGCACTTAAATTGGGAATGCTTTAAAGCATTTAAAAGAATCTGATCCTTTTTTTTTTCCCCTTCTTTCATATTGATGCATTGGGATGTGCAATCACCCCTAGATATGAAAGTTAAATAAAAGGATCAGATTCCCAGAATGGTGTAAGTCTGACATGAATATTTCATTTCTTAGCGTATTTAGGAAAAGAAAGAGAAAAAAGACAATTTGTGTGGCTGTATCATTTGGTACAGGAAACATTTTCATGTTCATTGGTCTTAAACTTTCATGCATTAGAAGACTCCTGTCAACAGGTGGATTACCGTCTGATTTTTTCCATCTGTTTCTAGGTTTTTGCTATTTAATCAAAAGTGTGATTATTAGCAGTGCTATCTTTGCTTTTATGGTCATTTTATCATTTGAAATCTCCTGTAGGCTGTTGTAGTATATGTGACCAGCTGAAACCAAGTGGTACCCAATGATAGAAAACAGTGACAGGGCTGTAGACATCTTTAACTGCAATATCTTTAACTATCTCACTGAGCACAGATACACACAATGCCTCTCTGAGCATTTTTTTTTTCTCTTAATCAGGTTCTGCATATTAGGTGTTTTTAACTTTTATCTTGAAAAAGAAAAGAGAAAGCAGGGTTGCTGCTTTCATTTCTCACTGCTTGTCCAAGTTGGTTTGAGGTTTCAGGTCTTGAAATGAAATCAACTGCTGTTGAGAACTGGTGCAGCATTCTGCATCTCCAATTGTCTTTTTTATGCTTTGCAGATTCAGTGCAGATATATTCTTACCCATTCTCATAACATTTTAGCCTTCTTCAGTGCTGTAAACTTTAATCTTTCAGATGATGTTGTTCTGTGGGCCTAGTTTTTGTACATTTCCATATTTTGCTCTACAAAACTTTCAAACTTCTGGCCCCTCCCATCTCTCTGCAATGAAAAAAATCTTTTATGTCATAAAGACAGATGTAAGGTCATGGAGTTGTTTAATTTATGTGCTGTCTTTCAGACTGCAGAAGGAGAAGTGAAATGTTATGTAATAACCTTATGGGCACTGCACTTGTTTACCTATTTATGGCTGTGAAGAGGGAAGTGCTTTCTCCACTCGTGCTTCAAAGAACCAAGTCGCCTGCCAGTCTTGGAACCTTGTCCTTGTACTGTTTGGGCAGGGTTAAGTGAGGTTGTCAGGTGTCAACCCACATCAGAGCCTGGTGTAGGGGGGGAGGGGGGCGGGAGGGGAAGGGGAGGGGGAATGTAAAGGAGGACCAGGTCTGTTCAGTTCTTTGGCCCCATCAGGACTGTCAGGCAGTAAGGGGCCAGGAATGTTGACTCAGAGCTATAAATCAGGTGAATGTTTGTAGGGACAGCCAGTGTAGGAGTAGGGGCTTAGGGGATATGGGGAGGGGGGGGGGGGGGTGGGGCTGTGGTAGGTTGCATTGAGGATGTATGTAAGGGACAGGCTCTGGGGTCAGAGGTGAGTTGATAGAAATGTGGTCTGTTGTCTTACTTTGAGTGGGACTGGGAGTGCACTTCTGTTGTGAACAGGTTACCAGTCAAGTAAACCTCTCACTCATCCAACTAGCATACTAGCATATTAACATGCATGTGTGCATGCATACTCATGCATACATGTGCACACACACATATATATGCGCAAGTGCAGGCACGCTTACACACACACACACACACACACACACACACACACACACACACACAGAGTGTATTTTTGCACTGTTCTGGAGGCAGTTCAATACCACAAGTTGATCAGGTTTCTACAACAAACACCTGGCAAACAGAACCCAAAATAGTGTACAGGACACTGACAGCACACATCACAAAATAACAGTACTGTGAACAGGTTTCTACAACAAACACAAGACAAACAGAACCCAAAATAGTGTACAGGACATCGACAGCACACATCACAAAATAACAGTACTGTGTTCAGGTTACCACAACAAACACAAGACAAACAGAACCCAAGGCAACATACAGAACAGTACACATCACAAAATATCAGTGCAGTGCACCACATGTCCACCTCAGCATACCACATTTCACCACATCAAACACAATGGGTCTATGCAGCAGAGCACAGAACGCAGTGTAGGATGTGATACATAGTATTTCACTGGTCAGAATGGCAAAGAACTGGGCCGCACATTTCACCACAGCAGACCACAGCACGCAGTAGAGCAAGACATTGAGGTTTGTTGTCTTGTGTAGCTTTATCAGCCACAGGCAATCTCTGTATGAAATTTAGCTGGCTTTTTCTCAAATAAGCCATGAAATGGTTTTGTTGTTGTTGTTGTTACTTATTTTTGTCTTTGTTTAACCATCAACAGGTCCGATGAAACAGAAATTACCTCAGACAGCTCTCTTTCTACTGTGGTTTCTTTATTTTATGAGTTAAATGCATTGTGTGTAGGAGAATGTGGAGTTTATAGCTTCCTTAAAAAAAAGCATATTACTCAGGCCGCCACATAAAGGTTCAGCTGAAAAGGGTAAAAGTCCCCAAACATTCTGAGATTTATAATTAACCCTGGACATCTGATTTTCCACTGTCCAGTTACTTGTGTTATCCACTAAGCAACTTATGTGTCTTCAGTAATTGAGGACAGTTACACAAAGTGTTTTATGGTGTATACTATAATGCTTGCATTTTCAGATCCATCAGAAAATACAATGGAGGCCAGTTATACAAAATATTTCATGGGTATATTTCTTTTTGAGTTTTGATATTCAATAAAGGTTACAGAAGGTAACAATTTTTACAGAATATTTCATGGTATATATCTTTTGCATTTTAAGACGCAGTGCAGAATACAGTAGGGGACAGTACCAAATATGTCATAGTATATCTTTTGCATTGTAAGTCCCAATGCAAGAAAAAAGAGTAATGAACAGTTCATAGTATTCCATAGACTATTTTTTGTTATTTTCTGCATGTACACAATAGAGCACAGTAGGGGACAATACACAATATTTTGTAGTATATATATATATATATATATATATATATATATATGTAAAAGACAACTTATGTATATACTGGATAATGCATTTTATCACCAGTATATAAAGAGAGCTGCCACATGTGTGTTCATAGTTTGGCATTGATTGATATTCTATGGCTCAATACAAAGTGCAGAGAATGACATTACGATCTGTTTGACAGCTTTTTCTATATGTTTTTTTTTCTTTGTGTGTGTGTGTGTGTGTGTGTGTGTGTGT
>JADBJO010000251.1:265000-267500 GCA_016801955.1 Conus betulinus | reverse complement strand
CTGACTTGTTCGGTTTACAAGGGGAAAATTGATCAGGTGACAGCTGGGTGTGTTGTGTGGCTTTTTGTCTTGATTTTAGCTGAGGTAAGTGAAATGAGTCGGAGAATGTACAGTAGGCATTGAATACAGCATTTGTCCAATAGGTGTGTGTGTGTGTGTGTGTGTGTGTGTGTGTGTGTGTGTGTGTGTGTGTGAACAGACTGACAGACAGACATACACACACACGCGCACACACACCCACGCGCACACACAACACACACACACACACACACACACACACACACACACACACACACACACACTCTCTCTCTCTCTCTCTCTCACACACACACACACACACACACACACACACACACACACACACACAGTGCCACACATCCATGCACACACGCATTCACGCATGATTTCTTGCACACACACACATTTCTTGCACACACACACACATAGACTACTTTAGTAAATTCAGGTAAGTCTTTTCATATTCTCTTGTCAGCTTACCTTTGCTGATTGTATCTGTGATTTTTTTTTTTAATTGTAGAGAATAACACCACCACCAGTGATAATGATGTTAATAGTAATTGACTTATCACCATCACTGTCATCATCACTTTATCAGCTGTGGCAGCGAAATTGCTGAAAATGCAGGGCACGGTCCAACAGTTCTGATGGTACAGGATCAAGCTAACCATCTGTTCCACCAGTTTCTTCCCTCTGGGAGATGATACCACAGGGTACGGTGCAAACCTGAGTGTGGATAGAATGAGTTTTACCTCACTGCTGTGGAGCCTGTTTAGTGCTGCCCTTTGCCTTCTGCCTCTGTCTGCCAGTCTTAGACCCTATTATCATTCTCCCTGACTTGCCCTCTTGTGTTGTGGTGTTGTGGCTGTATTCTTCTCTTTCTATCTGTGTGTGTGTGTGTGTGTGTGTGTGTGTGTGTGTGTGTGTGTGTGTGTGTGCTTACGTGCACATTTGCATGCATGCTAAACAATTAACACATTCTTAAATCCCATTGAAATCCTAGAGAGCTTTATAGTGTAAGAAGAAGCAGTTTTTGTTGTGAAGACACATAGGCCACTCTTTTCACACACATTCATATTGTTTGAAAAGACCGGGAAGTTCCACAGAAGATTCCAAGTGATGTATCGCTCACTGTTAAATGTCTCTGTGAAAGCCTCGGTCAGAGATGTTTTTCCACATGTGATTATTGTAGTTCCTGAAAGCCGTATATGCGTAAAAAAATTTTGTTTATGCATCTATATTTTTATAAAATCAGATCATAGATTTTATTGTAGAAGATTTTTTATGCAGCTGTTGCATTCGTAACTAGTCTGCCGATGTTTCTTTTTCTTTCTCTTTTTTTAATTTATTCATTTTTATTTTTTTTTAAAGATTTTTGACAGCTTTGTACTGAATTGACTCTGATGAGGTAACAGCCCTGATAAGGCCCCGCCCTCCCCCCCCCCCTCCCTCCACATGGTCAGTTGGGCTTTAAACAAGCTAAACTGAGTGCACCTGATTATGTAAGTCTTCTGGCTCTCCTGCAGTCCCATGACACGGATCTACAAAGATTGTGTTGAGATGCGTCTCTTCATCTGCATAGCCCACATGGGGATAACAGGGGCTCATTCTCCATATTTCCCACCTGGAATTTCTGAGCAGGGATTTTTACCCATTCCTGCCACGCTCTTGGACTCTTGCCTTTAAACCCTTACATCACCACAAAAGCTGCATGGCTGCTCTCAGAACAGAACACTGCAGTCACTGCTGAGCGTCATGACTTTGTGTGATTGTTCGTTTTGATTTTGTTTGTGCAGGTGTATCAGTGTAAGGTTTCCCTCTCATATCTGAAGAGTATGTGGAATGAAGATGCATTAAACTATCTTTAAGATGATGCTTAAGTGATAACAACTGGTTTGGTTGCTAGACAATAACAGTCTTGCAATTCTAGATTGGCTCAATAGCTCTGTTGCTCCACCTGTTTCAACGCTGCGTGAAGCTTGGGAATAGGTGAAGATGAAAGAATTGAATAAAGAAGATTCCTTTATTGTCATCCACTGTTTTTTGTGCTTTTATTGTCATTCACATGTTGTTGTTCTAGAATTTTGACGATTTTTCATTGTTTATCTTTGGTGCTTCATGTTTCCTCATCGTCTGACAAGTGATAACATTCCAGTTTTTCTCTCGTCATCTAGTTTCTAGGTAGGGAGATTGTACACAATGTCCATGGTGGGCACTGTTTTCCCATTCTGCAATGTCAGCTTTGCCTGCATGGCCTGTTATGTGTTTTTGTACTGGCGATGCAGTTGATTAATCTAAAATGTCTGAACTGAGACTGTTAATTAAGTTACAGCAGAGGGGCTGTTGCACTGAGTGTGGCTTGGTTTTGTCTGCTGTTTGGATGTTCTCTTGTTAAGCTGTGATGTTATGAGCTGTTAAATGTTTGGAGATGATTCATGTATGTGTGTGAATGTGTGTATGCTGAACAATTAAGTAGTGGGGG
>JADBJO010000251.1:242500-262500 GCA_016801955.1 Conus betulinus | reverse complement strand
CAAGTGCATGCATGTAAGTGGGGTTTGTAATGAAAGGATTATTACATTTTTTGTTTGTTTGTTTGTTTGTTTTTTTCTTAGGTTTAAGCTGTGTTAACAAACCAGCTGCTGTGTTGTTTATTAAGTAACTGGCACCAGTTGTGATGGATGAAGTAGCTCGTATTTGACCAGCTGCTGTGATGGATGAATGTGGGAAAAGAAAATACAGAAATTATTCTGTGCTGGTAGCTTTGTTACCACAGGAGCTGGTGTAGTAGGGCAGCCTGCCTATTGCATGACAGCTTACAGTATATCACAGGCTTGTCATGACACCACAGTGGCAGCTGTGTTTACTTAAGTTAAATGCTCTATCACCGCAGCTGGTCCAACACAAAAACTTATCAGTACATGAAAGCGACTATAAGCAGTTACTTACATGAAAACTGTATCATTACATTAATACTGTATCACAGCAGCTGGTCCACCGCTAACTTATCAACACATGAAAGCGATTACAAGCAGTTACTTACATTAATACTGTTATCACAGCAGCTGGTCTAACACAAACTTATCAACACATGAAAGCGATTACCAGCAGTTATGTACATTAATACTGTATCACCACAGCTGGTGTAAGACAAGGTTGTGATTGCTTCTCAGCAGGGATGACATACAACCTAACATTGTGTCTGTGTAATAAAAGTTAGTTAACAGTACATCATAGCGGCTGATGTACTAGATGCTAGTCGACCAATCACAAAAGCTGCTTAATGCAGCTTAGGTTAATATCATTATCATAGCACCAAGTTCAGTGCAAGCTAGTAAGAACATCACAGCACCTGGTATAATACACTCAGATCAATGCAGTATAGCAGCTGATGTAATACAGTCTAGATGTCTGTGCAGCAGGCATAATACAGCCTAGGTAGTATATCTCAGCAGCAGGTATGATACAGCCTAGATAGTATATCTCAGCAGCAGGTATGATACGAACTAGTTAACCCTTTCAGCCTTGACATTGCTACTGGTGGTGTAACCTACCTAGCCTGGCATGTTGATTGGCTTTCAGCCTTGAAATGGCCTCCATGTTTTAACTAGGCTATCAACAAACAACTTTATGAAAGAAAATTTGGAAGTTAAACCAGGTACCTAGTCTCATTCTAAAACAGGTAATCTCTTTGAATTATTGTCATGTCAGTAAGTTGACAAAAAAAAAAAGAAGAAAAAAAAGTGCTACTTTGATCTTATCAATTGTGGCACAATATTTTGCTGTATTATATATTTTGATTATCATGGCACATTTCTCTGTGTGAAATACAGGCCACTGTGCGGGAGCATGTTTCTAAAGCATGGTGCCACCATACATTATTTTTATTGTATGTGTTTGCTAACATGTCATGGTGAATTAAAAAAAAAATTTTCCAGGCACATCTTGTTTCCCACGGGTACTTTAATGTCCGCAAACCACATGCTGCAGTTTATACTGTTCTCTTCCGAGAGCTGTGTTCATGGACATTGTCATGGTGTTTTCATTGATGGTTCTTGTGTTGATGGTGGTCATGTGCTAACTGCATGCTGCAGCTGATACTGTTATCTTCTGAGAGAAACTGTAACTGTAGCAGCAGTGTTCACGAATGTGGTCACAGTAGTTGTGTTGGAGTTGCTGGCGTTGATGGTGGCCATGGCTTTGGGCGCTGAACGTATATAGGTTCTTTGATGTGTGATGACAGAAACTGGTGGTGAAGCCAGACCAGCTGATCAAGCGTCGGGGCAAGCTGGGGCTGATCAAAGCAGGAGTGGACCTGGCTGGGGTCAGGGAGTGGCTGCAGAACAAGCTGGGGAAGGACTTCCAGGTACGACCCAACTGGATCTTCTTCTCTACCTTCTGATCCATCTTCATTGTCTTCCACATCGTTGCTCTTCTTTCTGTATCGGGGAGCGGGTCGGATGGAAAAAGGGTGTTTCAGAACCCTCCTTCCCCCTGTCTTCTTTTCCCATTTTTGATCAGCAATTTTTCAATCCCCAGTCCCTCTCCACCCCTACATCCCCCTCCCTCTTGTTCAACTCTCCTTTTCCCTTTCCCCTATGTAGTCAAGATCTGTTTATTGAAAATCTGTTACATACACATTATCCACTCATTTACCTACAAATAACGGTACACATACACAGATAAAACATGCATACACACACACACATGCACACACACACACACTCTCTCTCTCCCCACCTGCCAGACATTTAATTTTTGCGTAGTGTGTGCATTCATGTGGAAAGAGCATTGACTCTTGAAAAAGAAAAGCAAAAGAAGACAGTCGCACATCCCCCTAGCTCCCTGTTCTTTTACCTCCGCTTTTTCTTATCCCTCCAAACACTGGACCTTTGTCCGTCTTTGTTTTCCTGCTCTGCTGATGTCTCGTCTAATCTCCCCCCCCCCCACCCCATTTTCCTCACATATCTGGGGGCTGTGTTCCTGAGAACTGACGAGAAAAGTGATGAGAAGCCTGAGACAAATCTGCAAGGCAGGTTACGCCATTCCATTCACATGCCTTATTGAATCATGGCCGCTGGGAACCTTATTGAACCATGGCTGCTGGGAACCCTTCATCTGTTGCTCGCTAGTGTTTTTGGCAGCTATCACTGGCAGGCTAAGCCAAGCCTGCCTGTTCCCCCTTCCCTCCCCATCCGGAACTCTCCCTGCCCAATGCCCCCCACCCTCCCTCCTCATCTCCTCCATACCCATACCCCTCACCATCCTCGTCTCCACCCCCCTGTGTTGGATTGCAGCCGGCTGGAGAGGTCCCAGGGGTAGAATCGAGGAGCCAGTATTGATCAGGGCATTGATTCAATGTTGACTCCTGCCCGTCGCCCACACACTCAGACTTTTCCGGGCGTTAGTCTTGCCTGGGCCCGATCAGTGCTGTGAGTGGAATATGTCCATTTTCCACTTTTTCTTAGAGAAAAGAAAATGGAGGATGGGGGAGGGGAGAGAGAGAGAGAGCGAGTGAGAGAGAGAGAGAGGGGGGTATTAAAAAAAATGTGTAGAAAGTGATGCACAGAGAGAATATTTTCTTATTGACCTGGTATGGATATATACACACACACACACACACACACACACACACACACACACACACACACACACATGAACACATGCATGCATGCACATGCACATGCACTCACACTCTTAATTCTCATTTGTGTGAAGCCTATGGCTGATGATGAGAAGACATGGAGAAAAGAAGAGGCACACAATACATTAGAAAAGCAAACCATAGCCTGACAGTCTTTTTTTTCCATTGATAAAGATAAAAATCTTCTGTTGATAGCCATATCTTTTTGCTTTGTTGTTCTCATTGTATTTCATTCCATCTTGAACGTGGGTTGACCATATTGATTTTCTCTGAAAGCAAATAACATGATTGTTGTTGTTTTTGTTGTTGTTGTTGTGTGTGTGTGTGTTCTCATTGTAGGTTTCTCAGTTTGTGTTTTAGTTGACACCTCCCTGTTGCGGCGACTGATCCCGCCATTTGTGGCAATAACAAAACAGATCATCTCCATCATCTGTTTCTTTTTCTGTGGGCTGATTACATTGCATGATAGATGACTCTGTGCTTGAGTTGTGCTGGATGGAAAATTATGGTGTAGGGAGGGAAGTGGGAAGCAGTGCGTGGAAGGACAGTAACATTGCCCGAGTGCCTGGGGCAGATGATTGCTTGTGTCTGGCATGTGGTAAATGTTACTGTCTGCATACCAGGCAAGAGCAAATATTTCGATCATCTGCTGCAAAGAAATAGGATTTCAGCATAATCTTACCAATATTGAATAACCATCGCAAAGCTGGAGATTTTGCTGTGTGATTGGCAGAATTATCAGGTTTTGCCAATCAGAATGGATCACACTGGGTTTAATTTCGTCCACCGGTAACAAAATGGCAGACAACAATACATTACATCTCCCATTTCTACGTCTTTTAGTACTTCATAGACTGAAGATTTATGGCTGAACAATGGACATATGCTTTTGCTTGAGGGCAAGACCGGAAAAAAAAAACAATTGTCCCACCTTGGCAGTTGGACAGGAAAGAGAGAGGTGTGGTGGGTGTTAAGGGGTGGAGTGAGGGAGAACAGGCGGGAGGTGGTCTGTAGAGAGGAAGGGACAGAGATGTAGTGGGTATTGAGGGAGGAAGTGTGGCAAGGGAGGGACAATCGATCGGCCTACACCGGCCAAATTGGCCTGAGAATGGGGGGCAGAGATTGATTTGTATGTAGTGCAGGCTGGTGTAGGGGGTTATGGAGGGAAGGAAGTGACGGAGGATGTGAGAGAAATGTGTTTAGCCTCTGATTTTATACCGACTGGTCACACTGTTTTTTTCTGCGTTTTTAAAAATTTTTATTTTGATCAGAAACCTTTTGTTTCAAAAGAATAACCAGTGTGTTTATAATAGTATGGCTGTCTTGATAGTTTTTTTTTTTTCTTTTTTTTTTTTTGCCCTCATCATAAAAAGTAATTCTCTTCATGAAGTCTTTGTTCAGAAATTGGATGGATCTGTTTGTATTTTGTTACCATGTTTGTCTCCATCTTTTGATACCCCTGACTTCAATTCTGCTGTGTCCCAGTCGCTACTCCAGTCCACTTATTGTAGTAAGAGCAGCATCATCTGCCAACCTCCGCTTTGTACTGGCTGATTACACCCAGTGACAGTAAATTTGTACTTTTCTTGCACAGGATAGAAACTTTTTTGGGTAAGAGAAGGCGGTGGGGTATACTGTAAGAGGATATAGAGGTCTTTCTGGAGGTGTAGGTGGACAGCTAGAAGAAGGGAGGGAAGGAGGGAGGTTTGTATATACAGGGAGAGGTGACAGATGATGTTGATATGGAGGGAGGAAGTGTGGTAGGGGGGAGAGAAATTGATCCCACAGCACAAGCCGAATCAGCCACAGCAGGAATGGGGATAGGTTTGTATTGCAGGAGGAGATAATGATGGAAAGGAAGTTATTGAAGACAAGCCAGAGAAAAGAGGAGCCTCTGATTATTTTGTTTTGCTGGCTTCATTGTGTCTTTTTCAAAGAAATTTATTTGGTTTTAAAAAGCATTCGCAGCTTTCTTCCTATAATACAGCAGTCTTTTTTTTTAGCTCTCTCTGTTGCTGGCCTTATTGTTGTGGAAAATGTGTGTGTGTGTGTGTGTGTGTGTGTGTGTGTGTGTGTGTGTGTGTGTGTGTGTGTGTGTGTGTGTGAGAGATTAAGGCTGTTCTTGGATTTTTTTTCCTGTCATGACATGGGATTCACCTATTGATAGTTTTGTTGTTATGTTTGTCTCTATCATGTGATCTCTGTGGCTTCATTCACGCCGTGTTCCAAGCCCTGTTCCTGTCTGCTTTTTGATATATTTAGTGACCTCCTTCCCTCAGCATTGCTGATTACATCCTCCTGCTACAGATCAATGTACGCTTGAATGATGTGGGGGAAAATTATACCAGTGAGAGAGGGAGGTGGGATATACTCAAACAGGAGACAGGTCTCTCAGAAGTTGTGGGTGGACTAATGGAGAGGGTTGGGGGGGGGGGGGGGGGATGTCAGGAGAGGAGACAGAGGTAGTATTTTATAGGGAAGGAGTTAGCGAAGCAGGGGAGATGGAAATCAACCCCACTCCACATGCGAAATTGGCCTAATAGCAGGAATGGGAATTGATTTGTGGCACAGGGTAGGGAAAGAGATAGGGGGAGAAAAGGAAAGGAAGCTATGAAGGATGAGGGAGAAAAAAAGGGGGCACTGATTGATTGTGTCAGCCCAGCTGATTCCACCGTTTCTTTGTCATGGAAAGGTTTTGTGTATTAAGGATAGGTGGCTTGAATGAAATGAGATGATTGTCTTTTTTGTTTTGATTTTTTTTTTCTTTAATTTGACCCCATCCTTGCAGATAGTATTTCTCTTCATTTACGCTGTTTTTTTTTTATGTCATGACATTCTTGCTGGACTTATCAATATTTTACTGTTGAGTTTCTCTCACCATGTTGTGATATACCTCTGGCTGCGCTAACAGTGTCCTAGCTGCTGTGCATGTCAGACTTTTCAGAATATTTAGCAACTTCCAACATCTGCTTTTTTGTTGGCTCATTACATGCAATGACAGATTAATCTACGCAAAATCATATGCAATGGAAAAATGACATGATGACGGAGAGATTTGGGACATGAAGAGAGAGGTCTTGACAGTTATTGCAAGTGTATTGGAGGAGGGAGGGGGGGGGCGGGCAGTATGGGAGAAGGGATATCTTGCTGATATGGATGGAGGAGGTATGGTAGAAGGTAGGTTGATTGGCCTGCCTGCACAAACGAAATTGGCGAGGTAATGGGGTTGGGGACTGGTTCATGGTGCAGGATGAGGAGAGGAAGGGGTAGGTGGAGATGGGTGGAGGAGGGGGGTAGGTTTACAGGTATGAGAGAGAGGGAGCTTAATAGTGGATGAAAGAGAGCAGCACCTGCTGGTTTCTACTGTTTTATTTCATTAGAGAGCATTTGTGTCCAAGGTACAGTCAACTTGGCAGCAACAGCATGCTTTATTCTGTCATGCTTGGGAAAATGTGACTCTGTTCTTTAAGGCGGCATTTGCAACTTTTTCACCTGGAGACACTGTTGTTGAACCTTGTAGTATTTCTGTTTTGAGATGCCTGTTGCTGCATTCCTGCTGTGTCCCAGCTACTGTCAAGGCCATTTTGGAGAGCTACAGCAACTGCTTCCTCTGGCGCTGGCTGTTTTGCTGGCTGATTACATCCTGTGATAGATAGTCCAAGCTTCAGTTGAGTGGGAGAAAAAGTATGTGGGTGGGCGAGAGAGGGAGGGAGAGAGAGCTGATGTGTTGGGAGAGGAAACAGATTTATGGATGGAGGGAGGGAAAAGTGCCGGGAGAAGAGAAAGATTGATCAGATCCCCCCTCCCCCTCCCCCCTCCCCTCTCATGCTCCTGCTTCCGCCTTTTCTCCACCGACCACAATGGTCGGATAGCAAAGTGTGGGACAGGGTGTGCGGAAATGAGAGTTTAGACAGGACAGGAAGAAGAATAGCTTTGATATTTTCTGGGAATCTCACTCCTGCTGCTTTTCCTTCAGAAACTTTTCTGTTTTGACATGTGTAGATGTAACAGATGGTTTGCTGTGTGGTTAGCCATGCCAGTGTACCTGGTCACTGATTGATTTTGCAGGTGAGTGGGGGGGGGGGGGAGGGAGGTAGTGGGGAGATTAAGGAAGGTAGCAGCAGAAATGAAGGGAAAGATGGATAAAAGAAAGAAACATGTACAGCTTTGTTATGGTACCTGGCGTCTTTCTTTGCTTTTTTGAAAATTTGTTGCGGTCAGATCTTTTGTGCCTCTTCAGAAGTATCACTGCCATGCCGCTCATTGCGGTCATCTCAAATACAGCCATACCCAGGTTAAACCTGTTCCTGCCTCAGCTCTGGCATTCTTCAAAGAGCAGTCAGTGCTGGGTGGGTGATGATGAGGTAACCAGCCAAAGGAGACACTGCACTGCTGCCTAGTCCCTTGGTGGTGTTTAGATGTTTGAAGACTTAAAAAAAAAAAATCGGAATTCATAGAATATGAATAATTTGTAAGAATCATAAAGTCATGTAACATGTTAAGATTGAATTGTTTCAGCATATCATCATTCTAGTTATTTTTCATGGTTTGATTGTCAGTAGATAAGCAGAAGATTCACTGCTTTTTTCTTTTTTTTTGTCTTTTTTGTGTGTGTGTGTGTTTTTGTTTGTTTTTCACTGTTCGGTTGATGATAGATGTGATAAGTATTTCATTATAAACAAAAACAACAACAAAAAAATAACAGTGGTTCACTTCAAAGAAATTTTCAAGAGCAACGTGAGAGAGGTATTGACAGAGTTTGAAAGCATATATATCATTTTCAGACCTGCTTTTATGGGTTGGAAATGACTGTGGGTTGTTTTTGTAGATTCAAACAACAACAAAAAAAGTGTCATGAACTTTGAAAGAAGAGTGTTAAAAATGAGGCTGTCAGCAAAGATTACAGGGTGGCTTGAAGAGGACAATTAGGTTCCTTTGAGTCAGGAAGCCGGGGAAAGGCTGTATTGATTTCTCCTGGGTGCCATGCTATGGATTCTCTCTCTCTGTCTCTCTGATGTCTCTCTCTCTCTCTCTCTCTCTCTCTGTCTCTGTCTCTGTCTCTGTCTCTCTCTCTCTGAGTCAGGAAGCGGGGAAAGTCTGTATCTCTCTCTCTCTCTCTCTCTCATCTCTCTCTCTCTCTCTGTCTCTCTCTCTCTCTCTCTCTCTCTCTCTCTCTCTCTGTCTCTGTCTCTCTCTGTCTCTCTGTCTCTCTCTCTCTCTCTCTCTCTCTCTCTCTCTCTCTCTGGTTTCTCTCTCTCTCTGGTTTACACCTTGTTACAACTCCTTCAGTTAGCATGATCACAATACCTGTGATCTTGTGTTCCCGTGGCATGTGTAATTCTTGGCAGGGATGGGGGTCGAAGAGGAAGTGGTTTTGGGGGACAGTGTGTGTGTGTGTGTGTGTGTTATGTGTCATTGCATGAGAGCAAGAGAGAGGAGAGGGAGAGAGAGAGAGAGAGAGAGAGAGAGAGAGAGAGAGAGAGAAAAGGAAAAAAGAAAACCAAGCTGTGTATGTACATGCATTCATGTTGTGTGTTCAAAAGAATATGTCCATTTGTATTAAAAAAAAAAAAAAAAAGATGATTGTGATGGAATGTTTCATAATTGCTTGTGTGACTTATATGGAAAATGATAAAAGGAGATCACCGCTTTGTTGTATGACATATTGATTTTCGTTTTTTTTTTTTTGTTTTTTTTTTTTGAGAAGTGGAACTTCCTTGTAGTTTGTCAGTTTAGATGCCCAGCATGAGTGCCTTTTTGATCACTTTCATCTCCTGGATTGAAACTTCATCAGTTTATTTCTGGGGCTGACCAAATATTTCTGACATTTCTGATGGTGTAACTGTTAATGTAATGCCGGACATCTCACCTTTTCCACCTTTTTCTTGCTGGATGAAAACATGTTCATTATTTATGAAGTAGATTGTAAAAGAAGTGTACTATGATACAATGTTTGGGGGCCGGAATAGCTCAGTTGCTAGAGCGCCGGACTCATGATCCTGAGGTTACGGTTCGTTCGAATTTCGGTACAGGGGGATTTTTCCCTCGGAGTTAACATTGATTCTGACTCCATTCCCCATACAGTCCTTTGAATGAGACTATAAACCGAGGTTCCATGTGTGAATACATGCGCAACATCTTGCACACACGTAAAATCCCATCACTAACTTTCAGAAGAGAAGGCCAGTTTGGCCTTTGGTATGGATGACACGTTACACATAGCATGCACCTTCCCCGAAGATGGAGTATGGCTGCCTTAATGGCGGGATAAAAAACGGTCATACACACAAAACTCCACTGCCTGTCAAGGCAGTGTCCACAGGAGTATCAGCCTGCATACACAGAAAGAAAAGAAAAGAAAGAATACAATGTTTGAATCGTAACTCTACAGTTTGAACAGGTGTTTGACGAAGGCCAGCCGAAAGCTACATGACTTGACTTCATGTGATTTGGCTGGCCTATGCAGCTGTTTGATTTATTCATCTATTTACTTATCGATTTACTTATTCATTTACTTATTTATGTTTTTTATTTATTTATTTGTTTGTGCAGATTGGAGCTGCCACAGGGAAGTTGAAGAATTTCATCATCGAGCCGTTCATTGCTCACAAGCAAGTATGTCCTTCTCCCATCTGACTTCTACTCCTCTTTCCCCCTCAAGGCTTGTCTTATCAAATGTATTATTAATTTGCTGACATGCATCATTGACTTAACAGCAGTCCCCCAGCTTGGTGTTTACCTGAAGTCGGCTATATCAACAGTTTGGGTTGCACTGATTATTGTATTGGGACGTTCTGTATGTAGATTGTTGCTTTCATGAAAAAGAGACGGAATATATTTCCCCCCCATACTCTGGACAATATTGATATCTGTTACTTGGTTGAAAGAAATTATCAGGCCAATTCTGTATGGAATTATTTGAGTAGGCTGTGAAATAGAATTTTACAACTCCATTGTCCAAAATAGCATGTGTTTCGTAAGTACTGTGAAATTTGAATATTTTCAGCCATACAGAATGAAACGGTCACTTAACTGTTAAAGACGCTAAGTTAAGTCAGCCAACCACAAACTGACTTCTAGCACAGGAGAGCTTTTATTTCATTACTTCACTTTGTGAAAACCCCAACAATTCCCTGAATTCCATTGTTTTCTTCCGTGAACCAGAAATTGTCAAACAATGTTTAACTCTATGAACTTGTACCACAATCTAAAAAGCTGTATATTGAAGACCAAAGACAAGAATCATCAAGATTGCAGTCATCGATAACTAGATGCTCCAGATTTGTGGTATAAAACTTTGTTGGATTAAGAAGGACTTGTTTGTCTTCTTCCATTTTATTGTCAATCAGACGCCAGTAGATAGATAAGTAAATGTCGAACACCACAGTCACAATGAAAGCCATATGGAAATCTGGATAAACGATAAATGTATGTATGCACAGATTCAGATTAGATTGCTGTTTTGAAATAAAGTTAATACCTTCTATTGCTGTTGAATATATGTACACAACACACACACACACACTTACACACACACACACACACACACACACACACACTCACACTTACAAAATACATGCACACACACACACACACACACACACACACACACACACACACACACACACACACACACACACAAAAAAAAAACACACACACACATGCACACACACACACACACACACACACACACACACACACACACACACACCGTCACACATATGTGCATCATGCATACATACATGTGCATGCACGCATTCTGACACACGTGCACACACTCACACACACACACACACACACACACACACTCTCTGAGTACTGTTGTGATTGTTTGTTATTGATTTTTTCCCCTTTGTACTTTTTTTTTTTTTTTTTTTTAACTTTGATTTATTCATTCACATTTTTCTTGGTTTTCTGTTGTCCAGGAAGAAGAGTACTACGTGTGCATTTATTCTCACCGATATGCAGACACCATCCTGTTCCATCACGAAGGTGGTGTTGACATTGGCGATGTGGATGCCAAGGTAGGTACCATGTTTTTAACATTTTCAAAATTTATTCATTTTATTTTATTTTTGTTTTGCTGCCTCATTATCCATGCTCTATCAGTGGCTTGTCTAGCTACAGCTGTGACGCTTGCAGTCCACAGGTAGCAGTTAGTGTCAGGTATCCTCTGGCAGAGCTTGCGGTTGCTGGCATCATACATGGCTAACCGGAAGTCTCGAACACTGACAATCCACCAAAAGTGATCTGGCGCTTAGTCAGTTTACTGATGCTTAATGTGCCTGTTCTGAACTGATATAGTTAGGTCACCACCTATTAACTCTTTCATCCCTGCCAACTGCTAGAGCGGTTTGACAAATCTTCTTTCATTCCTGAAAACTGTCTCAGCTGTTCAGAGAAACATGCTCCTTTCCGTCCGGCAACCCACTGCAGTGGTTCACGCCTTGAAATCCATGCCCACCCTGTCACATGGTTGGCGCGTCATAGCGGCCTTCGCCTTGTAACGGGACTCGCGGGATGTTTAGATAAGTCATGCCAGCTTACTTCCTCAGCGTGGGAAAGTGTCTGGAACCGAAATTTTATCTTGACTTGACTGTGAGAGCACACTGTTTAGTGCCTACTGAGAAGATGGAGGGTGAAGAAAATGCAGACAGCGATGAATTTCTGGCGACGAAATTTACAATTTAGCCCCTGACTTCGATCTGTTTGATCTAACAGAAGAAGAGAGAGCAGAACTTGCCAGTGCCATCAAACTATGACAGTGATACTGGCGATGAATAGGATGATGAAAATCTTCCTCTTAGCTACAATCGCCCACGATTTGACTGGACAGGTGGGATCTCATTGAACCACGCACACCTCGGAAAAACTTTGAACGGCGCCCCGGTCCTGTGCGTATACTCGATACGTCAATGAAGGCAGTGGATTATTTTCAGCTGTTCTATTCTGATACAGTCCTTTCAAAGCTAGTTAGTTTTGCAAACGACAGTGCCAGCACTAAACAGCAGACTGATCCAGAAAAAAATAGTGGCAGGTGTTGGAAAAGATCACACCTGTGTGGTATGTGTCATGTGACACAAACAATATGAGTCAACACACCCTGGTGTGAAATACAGTGACAATCCGTTCAAGAAAAGCAAGACAACGATGATGTGCGAAAAGTGCAATGAATATCTGTGTTGCAATAAATTGAAAGATTGTTTTAAGGTGTACCACACCTGTGTTTCCTTTGTGTGACACCTGGTTTCACGTGTGACACTTTGACACTGTGACACTAGCAGTGCATCACTTTCAAAAACTGACATGTTGTGTGTTGTTTGTTGACATTAACTTGAAGTGTGACTTTTGGACAAATACTGTGCAAAGACCACTGAATTCAGTAAGACCATAATGCAGAAGGAGTACTTTGGGGACATTTTTATCATTGCTGTGCATTTTTCCTTGGACATGGTGACACTGTGACAAAGACACTTGTGAAGCTTTCTATGAAGTAGATTTACTAGAAGACATCAGACTGTGAGTTACATGCATGGTTTTTGCTGCTCGCATGTTTTTGAGCACTGTATAACATTTTTTTTCTTTAAGTTTGAATTAATTGGTAGTTGTCACCAGTCTTGACACCTGTGTGTCACCAAATACGCGACAAAGGGTCGGAAAAACCAGATCAAAATGTGCCGGCACCATTTCTGTACACAACGGTGCATGACATGCTATAGTCCGGTAGAAACACCAGTCACACAAAAGAATCAGAAGTACACACCCTATTCTTTTTTTACTTTTTTTTTTTCCTGGAAACCCAGGAATGAAGGGTACTGCTTGTAACTAAGAAACATAGGAATAAGGGGAAGTAATGTCCGACAGACAGCGAGGGATGAAAGAGTTAAGTCCCCCACTAAGGACAAATAATTGGCTTCTAATTGAGCCAGCATATGCAAGTGTCCCCCTTCAGTGGGTGCCATCATGTCTAGGACCTTTTTTTTTTTTTTTGTGCTGTCCCAACCCAACTTCTGCGCCACCTCAGAGGCAGCGCACCCATGCCGCTCATTCCAACACCCCGTCCACAGCCACAGCCTGGTTGATCCCGCTGCAACCCCGTCACTGGCAATCCACAGGGAGCAGTCAGTGTCAAGTTGTCAAGAGGCAACCCACTGGAGGAGACATTGCACTGCTGCTGAGTCACTTCGTGGTGTTCAGTGGCACCTGTTCATACATACGCAGGACACCACCTACTAAGCCCCCTACTGACGACAATAATTGCTTAGTCGCGGAGCCGGCGTGAGTGAGCTCTCCCTCCGGAGGGTGCCACCACGTCCATCCAACAACAGCCCCATGGGCTCGCCGATAGCGGTGGCCCCGACGGAACCAAACCAAGGCCACAGACGTGGAGAGGATATCGAAATTGAGGTCACCATGAGAGCAGGGCATGAAGGGCCACAGAACCTGAGACTTTTTTTTTTTTTTTTTTTAAATGCTGATCGATGAGAATGAGGATGATTAAGATGATGCTACGGATTTTCATTTCGGTCTGAGACTACATAACAGGGCTGTACTCTTCGCTTCCTTTCATGATATATCCCGGCGTCAACCAGGCCTGAAAGATACAGGCACCTGCAGTGTTGTTCAGGAAATTTGAGCAACACTCTCAGAAAAACGCATCCATTAAGTGGATGAAACTCGACTGTGTGGTCCCAGTCTTCCCAACTGAGTCCGCAGCAAACTCAACTCTGGGTAGGAGCCGGTCGGGGCAGAAAAACCCCACATGACTCTGATGGGATTCGAACCCACGACCTCCCAGCCGGGAGTCCGCGACACTAACCACTTTGCCACGGAGGCTGGTATGTCCAGGAACTTGCCAACACTCAAGTCATCGTCTTGCCATGTGTATGTTTATAGAGAGGAAACTGACACAGAATTCACCATGGAAATAACGTGAAGGACCACACAACATGCTGTGATAATAATGCCAAATGTTGTCACGTCTAAATGTTCACAGCAGGATTACTACTGCCATATACTGGTAGTTGTAAACACGGGTTCAAAGTACTGAATAAAACATAAAGGTAATCTCTACTCAGTGATCAAGCTTGTATTCTTTAACGCATGCAACATGCCAGAGGAGAAAGTGCACAGCTGCTGAGTTATTTTGCTGGTGTACAATGGTGCCTGTTTTGACCCAACATATGCGGGACACCACCACCTGATAGATCCTCTTCTGATTACAGTAATTGTGTTCTTGGCAGGGCCAGCATGATTGAGCTGTCCACTCCTCTATAGCATATATATGCACAGCCTGTACTGCCAGGAGCTACAAAAGTGCCTTCCTGAGTGGTTCTGCCACATACCAGTATTTGCTGTTGCTTTTCAATATGCAATAAATTACATGGGAATCTACAGCTAATCCTTTGCCCTAAGTTAAATCAGATGGAAAAAGAATGTGGCAGTGTTGTCAAGTTAGCCATAATTGGTGCCTTCCAGTAAAGAGTCTTCCAGTATGGTACCTTCCAGTAAAAATCCATCCAGTTTGACACCCACCTGTAAAGAATCTTTCAATATGGTACCTTCTAGTAAAGATCCTCCCAAAACATTTTACAGGAGTTTTATTGAGTCTGTCGTGACTTTTTCATGCATTTGCTGGAATGGAAATCTTAATTTGAAAAACAGCAAACTCTTGGATAGCGTTGTGAACATCTGTGGTAAGATTGTTGGTGAGAGACAGGAGAGTATGAGTGAGGTGTATGAAAGGCGTGCGGTCAACAAGGCTCGTGCGATTGTTAGTGACAGCAGGCATATATGCTTGCGCGACAGTTTGAGCTCCTTCCATCAGGCAGACGATTTTGTGTCCCCAGAGCTAAGCTGATGCGCTCAAAATAGAGCTTTGTGTTCAAATCCATTACGCTTTTAAACAAACACAGCGTATAAGAAGAAGCGGTGGATCACCTGTGACATAAGCATGTGCGCGGGTGTGTATGCCTGTAAGCAAGCGGGAAAGTATAGATGCTGGAGTGTGTGTGTGTGTGTTATGTGTGCATGTCCTGGAGCAGTGAGGAATAGAAATGTCTGGAATATGTCTTCTTAATGATTTTTATGATAAATCACCTCACTCTCTCTCTCTCTCTCTCTCTCTCTCTCTCTGTCTGTCATACGTGCACACATGTATGTATATATAATTATGAGTGGCTGAGTGCATGCTTTATTTGCACTACCGAAAAGGAGAAAGATAGAAATTCCCATTTTGGTGATACACGCATGTTTTATTGTTTGAAAGTAATTTTAATTTTCAGTGTCACGTTTGTAACTATAAATATGTATGTCTTAACTTTTAGGGCAGCGGTCACGAATGTAATTTCTCTTTTAATGAGAGATAATAAAGTTTTCTGAATCTGAATCTGAATATGGTATCGTCCAGTAAAGATGCTTTGAGTATGGTACCTCCTAATATATCCTTCCAGTATGGTATCTTCCAGTAAATATTCTTCCATAATGGTACCTTCCAGTAAAGGTCTTTGCAGCATAGTAACTCCCATGAAAGATCCTTCCAGTATAGTACCTCCCAGTAAAGATTTTTCTGATTTGTTATATCCTAGTAAACATTCTTCTATTAGTACCTCCTAGTAAATATTCTTTCAGTGTGGTAAGTACCTCCCAGTAAGTATTCTTTAATGTTATATTTCCCAGTAAAGATTCTTTCAGTTCGGTACCTCCTAGTAAAGATTCTTCCAATTTGGTACCTCTAGTGAAGGTTCTTCCAATATGGCATCTTCCAGTAAGTTTTTTTTTAAATGGTACCTCGAGTAAAGATCCTTCCAATCTAGTACCTCCCAGTAAAGATCCTTCCAATGTGGTACCTTCGAGTAAAGATCCTTCTAATCTAATACCTCCCAGAAAAGGTCCTTCCAATCTAGTACGTCCCAATAATAGATCCTTCCTATCTAGTACCTCCCAATAAAGATCCTTCCAGTCTAGTACCTCCCATTAAAGATTTTTCCAATATGGTACCTCCCAGTAGAGTTTTCCAATATGGTACCTCCCAGTAAAGATTCTTCCAGTTTGCTAACTCCTGGTAAAGATCCTTCCAGTATGGTTCCTCCCAGGAAAATCTTCCAATATGGTTCCTTCCATTAAAGAGTTTTCCAAATATGGTACCTCCCAGTAAAGTTTTCCAATCTAGTACCTCCCAGTGAAGAGTTTTCCAATACAGTACCTCCCAGTGAAGATCCTTCCAATCTAGCACATCCCAATAAAGATCCTTCCAATATAGTACCTCCCAGTGAAGATTTTTCCAATGTAGTACCCTCCAGTAAAGGTCTTTCCAGTAAAGACCTTTCCCTTAAGGCAACTTGTTTTTCTGAACATTTTTTTTTCTTTGCTGTTGTTTATATTAAGCTCACTTCCACTCCTACATCAGACAATAGTTTAAAATGATTTCTTGAGGTCATTATCGAGGTGTTGGCTCCACTGTGTTTGAGGCTGCTGATCTCTCCCATGTCCTTTTTCCCAGGCTGCTAAACTGGAAGTTCCCGTGGATACTGACACAACTGCTGAGGCCATTAAGCAGACTCTGCTCTCCAAGGTCCCAGCGTCTGAGAAACAGTAAGTGAGGGTCATGTTCAGTTGATAAAATGTGTCTGAAGTCCACAACATACCTGCTTTACACATTTTTTGTCCCTGCGTTATAATGGAAAAGCATGTGTCATGGGCATGGGGGGAAATGCTACTTACACATACCTTTTTGCTGACGCATGCATGAGTTATGTATGTGCATGTGTATAAAGGTATGTATCGGTTGCTGAAAAGAGTGTGTATGTGTGTGTGTGTGTGTGTGTGTGTGTGTGTGTGTGTGTGTGTGTGTGTGTGTGTGTGTTGGTGTTTTTTGTTGATGCTGTCATTGTTTGTGATTTAGTGCGTGGTGCGTTGGGATGTCTGTTTTCTTTCTGATTGTTGGTTTTTATATTCTTTTATAGTGTAGTTGTGTCAGGTTTGAAAACATAATTATTATAAACAAGATTACAGCATTGCCTCTATGTTCCTCAGAATTTGTATTTTTGAACATGTGTTTTTTTTAGGTAAAGAAAATGTAATAAAGAAAGAAAAAAAAAGGGGGGACTACACAAATGTTCAATTTAAATTGAAGCTCAGGTGATACCTTTTCTTGCAAGTATGATACAAAGAACATGAGTGCTGTACCTCCAATTCACAAATAGGTTAAGACAATTGAAGTAAAAACAACAACAACAACAACAACCAAACAATCATTGACTGTCTTGCAAAAGGGTGTGTGGTGTGAGAAAAAAAAACAACAAAAAAACAGACATTGGTAGGGAAAAGAGTGTGAGTGAGTGATGGAGGAGGCCTGTTGTTATTTGGTTACACTTAGAATGAGAATTATGAAATCTTTTCATGGAGAATGAGGAAATTGTTATGTCGTATACAGTGCGTTAGTAAGCTAGTTTTGTGTTTACACCATGCTCGTTTGTGTTTAAACCAGTGTGTCATACTTAAGAGTGAAACATAAATAGTCCCTCTCACATACTTCTGGATTATTCTTTTTAGTGTTACGCAATGTAGAAAACTTGTGTGGTATGATAATTATTTTCAGATTTTTCATACTGTGCAAATTGTGGTTATCATGTAACCAAAATTAGAAATCATACACAAGAAATTTGTGAAAGGTTGTAAGTCAAGTCATGTTGTTTGTAGTCTTGTCAGTCACATATGTAAGGGCTAGAAATGTGGTAACCAAAGCAAAAGGAGGTAAAAAGATCCTCAAAGGATATGAGCAAGTGTTGAATTGACAGCAAGGGTTCTCATTGTATAAACTGGTTTAACCCCTATTTGACCTGACTTAAAAGTATGTGTGTTTGAACACAATTTTCTACCGACCGACAGAACCATCAATATCTGGAGAAAGATGAAAAATTTTCAATCACTTACCTTAAATTGTAAAAAACACACATACTGAATGAATTGAAAATACAAGAGATAGATAAAATTGAAAACAAACCTGATTTATCAATATTTCTGATAATTGTATGACTCAAAACTACTACAGAGATAGATAATGTTGAAAACAGAGCTGATTTATCCATATTTATGTCTAGATATCCACTGTTATAAACTGTGCTTCTCTGTTTATTATGTCAAATATTAAGTCCCAGGCAGGTGATTAGTGCTGCTGCAAGAATGAGGAGATACTTTGGCACTACTAAAGCTTCGAGCTGACCCATCAGTAGAGAGTGCTTTCCCTTTAACTTGATTTCTTTTCCAAGTGAGGAAAGGGTTTGTACATCCAGCAGCCAGCATCTAATATAGTGTGTTAGACAGTGATAGATGATTCTTCTGGTTGACACATTTAGTGCGCAGAAGTAAATCAATGCATTTGAATGAAATGCAGTGAAAACACCCCAAAAGGAATGTGTTGATAAAAGACACCCCTTTGTTTCTGTGGGATTTACCTCCCTGTAGAAACTCATTCCCTAGAAGGACTTGTAAAATCTTTTATGATGTACAGTTAAATGCATTACACCTGAAATTGAACAATTTGTGGCTGTTAACTTGCACAATTTCAGCATATTTAGTACATAAAGTTTGCAAAAATATCAACAGTATGATCATTATTAAAAGAAAAGTCAAAAAAAAAGACAAAAGAAATTTCATCTTGACAAGAAACAATGGAATGATAATTGCACTTGAGGAAATGACCAGTGCTGTGTAGATGTGCTAAGTTGAATACTTTTTACCATTGATTGAACTCTTCCTAACTCTCTTGCATGAAATCTGACCTTCAGTCTGTAGCTTTGAAACATACCGAAATGAATGGCCAGCAAAAGGGTTACAGGCCCAGAAAAATATGGATTGAGAAAAAAAGCTTGCATGAGAGCAAGAAATCTCTCCTGAATTGTTCTGGTGCAACAGGCATTAAAGAATCTTATGTCATGGAAATGTACTCTGACTGCAACTCCAGAAAAATCAACCTTAGTTTTGCCCATTCTGGCACATCGAACTTTGGCAGCCATTCTGTTAGAGCACATAAAGAAAACAACAACAGTGTACTCCCATTCATGGAACAGTACTCCAGTAGCATTTCCAGATCTTGCACTCACATTTTGTCATCGGTTTCACTGAATGTTCGGGTCAGCCGAATTTCAGGTCAGGCAAATAATGCGTTCTGAACTCATGAATCTGTTTGTGTTAACCCAGATTTTGCCTTAGTGTAGGGCACAGTACTAATTATTTATGTCCTGCATGATTTCAGAGTTGATCATCCCAAACAGCTTTTGTGGAAACTCAGGAAACTGTAATATTTTCTGTACAGATTTTTGACAAATTTCATCCTGACTCTGTACAAAGTCTACAAAGATCTGTACTTTACCTACTTGGAGATTAATCCCTTGGGTAAGTAAGATACTTTGGAAACATCATTGTACAGGCATATATTGTGTATAGCATGAGTACTTGCATGCGTGGTGTGTGTGTGTGTGTGTGTGTGTGTGTGTGTTTTCATTTTTCATGTATCATTCGTGATAAAGAGACATTAAAGGAAACCACTGATCTGAGCTTACACATGAGAAGATCTGTGACCTTGTGCACCTATCCTAATGTACAGCTCAAAAGGATGGAAGGGCTGCTGTCTGTTTTTTTCCCTGTTTTTAACCACTTGTCTGTGGTCTGTATGTACACCATACATCCGTCTTCAGCCCAGTGCGTCAATGTGTGGATATTCGTTCAAAGCACACACCGCTTCACTTTCAGTGAACTGATGTAGAAGGCTTCTGGAAATCAGGCAAATGCCTGCATGGGCCTAGGACATGTGTTTTGGACAATGGCAAAGTGTGACCACTGTGGACCGCATACTGAATTGCTGGACAAGGCAATGCAAGAAGTATCGCA
>JADBJO010000251.1:210000-237500 GCA_016801955.1 Conus betulinus | reverse complement strand
GTAACTTGTTTGTCCTTGTTTTTGGTGGACTGGCTAAGAATCATTCTAAAAATAACTTCCATTTCCACCTGCAGTCACCTCACTTTAAAACTGTGTCAGGTAAAATTCTGATCATCGGAGGAGGCATCGCCAACTTCACCAATGTGGCCACGACCTTCAAGGGCATTGTGAGGGCTCTGCAGGAGTTCCAGGTGAAGCTGATTGAGGGCAAGGTCATGGTGTACGTGCGACGGGCAGGACCCAACTACCAGGAGGGCCTGCGTATCATGAGGGAGCTGGGTCAGTGCTAGGCCCGGCCTGTGTGGGTGGAAGGATGGGTTGGCCTGTTGATTGTTACCCTGTGTGGGGTGGAAGGATGGGTTGGCCTGTGATTGTTACCCTGTGTGGGGTGGAAGGATGTGTTGGCCTGTTGATTGTTACCCTGTGTGGGGTGGAAGGATATGTTGGCCTGTTGATTGTTACCCTGTGTGGGGTGGAAGGATGGGTTGGCCTGTTGATTGTTACCCTGTGTGTGGGGTGGAAGGATGTGTGTTCTTGTTGATAGTTACCCTGTGTGGGGTGGAAGGATCTGTGTTCTTGTTGATAGCTACCTGTGTGGGGGGGGGGAAGGATTGGTTGGCCTGTTGATTGTTAACGTGTGTGGGGTGGAAGGATGTGTTGGCCTGTTGATTGTTAACGTGTGTGGGGTGGAAGGATGAGTGTTTTTGTTGATTGTTACCCTGTGTGTGGAAGGATGGGTGGGCCTGTTTGATTGTTACCCTGTGTGTGGAAGGATGGGTTGGCCTGTTGATAGTTACCCTGTGTGTAGGAGGATGGGTTGGCCTGTTGATAGTTACCGTGTGTGGGAGAGGATGGGTGGGTCTGTTGATTGTCACCCTGTGTTGGGTGGAAGAATGTGTGTTCTTGTTGATTGTTACCCTGTGTGTGGGAGATGGGTTGGCCTGTTGATTGTTACCGTATGTTTGGGAGGATGGGTCGGCCTGTTGATTGTCACCCTGTGTGGGGTGGAATGATGTGTGTTCTTGTTGATTGTTACCCTGTGTGTGGAAGGATGGGTTGGCCTGTTGATTGTTACCCTGTGTGTGGAAGGATGGGTGGGCCTGTTGATTGTTACCCTGTGTGTGGGAGGATGGGTTGGCCTGTTGATTGTTACCCTGTGTGTGGGGGAGGATGGGTTGGCCTGTTGATTGTTACCCTGTGTGTGGGGAAGGATGGGTTGGCCTGTTGATTGTTACCCTATGTGGGGTGGAAGGATGTGTGTTCTTGTTGATTGTTGCCCTGTGTGTGGAAGGATGGGTGGGCTTGTTGATTGTTACCTTGTGTGGGGTGGAAAGATGGGTTGGCCTGTTGATCGTTACCCTGTGTAGGGGAGGAGGATGGGTTGGCCTGTTGATTGTTACCCTGTGTGGGGTGGAAGGATAGGTTTGCCTGTTGATTGTTACCCTGTGTAGGATGGAAGAGTGGGTTTGCGCGTTGATTGTTACCAGAATGGAAGAGTGGGTTTGCATGTTGATTGTTATCCTTTGTCACATGGGAAAAAAGTTTCATAATTTGATTGTTTCTCAGTGTACGGTGGAAGAATGGGTTTGTCTGTTGATTGTTACCATGTGCAGAGTGGAAGAATGGGTTTGCCTGTTGATTTTTACTCTGTAGTGCGGAAGAAAGGGTTTGCCTGTTGATTGCTTTTCTGTATGTGGTGAAAGAATGGGTTTGCCTGTTGTTTGTCACTCAGTGTACAGTTGAAGAATGGGTTTGCCTGTGGATTGTTACCATGTTTATGATTGTAGGATTACTATGCTGATTGATACTTTGTTGACAGTGAAGGAGCGCATTTCCTGGAAGAACGCGTTCCCAGTAGTATGAAGCACCCCTTTGTTTGGTATCAGGTAAACAATTCTACAAAATCTGCTCAGGGGTAGCTCCCATATTGCTTTGTTTTGTTTTGTGTTGTATGCCCATAGTGGATGCTTCGAACAGGACCCCATTTTACTGTCTCAAACACAGTACTCTATTGGGGTGCTGATGTTGCTATCACAGTGAAAGAACGATTTTCCAGCTGTGGGAGGGGGAGTAAATAAGATTGAGGTTTTGTTCTTTTTCAAGGTAAAGATAGTGCAAGGAGTCATGAATAATCCCCACACCAGAAGACCTCGTTGTGCAGGCTGAGGAGGATGGTTTGTGGATTGTGCTGATGATGGCAGGGAGCAGTCTGGGGGTGCCGATCCACGTGTTTGGCCCTGAGACTCACATGACGGCCATAGTCAGCATGGCTCTGGGCAAGAGGGAGATCCCGTCCAACCCCAGAGCGCTTCCCACCACCGCCAACTTCCTGCTGCCTGGAAACTCGGTTGGTGTCCTGGCTAGAACTGTAACAGTACACAGCAAAAATGGATATTGATTAAAGCAGTATTGTTGAAGTTCCCGATGAAATGTGTTCACTAAGAAAACTTGAACTTATCGGTACACATTTGCTGTACTACATAGATAATGACTGTAAACGTTTTTAGTCCTTTGCTTGCCTTAATCTTGCCCAGATTACTATTGTTTTATAAAAGGGTGGTAATGCTTTGTCTGTTGTGGTTTTAGAACGATCATTGAGTCTGTTTCTCAAGTACCTCATTGAAAGACACTCTTTCTGTAAAGGTTGATCTTTTTTGGTTTTAGTATAGCATGGAGAAAAATTCTGTGATATAATGCGACAAATCTTACTGTGTGGAACAGATGTAACTGTTTAAAATGGAACTTAGTTGCATGGTGTTAAAGAGAGTGATTTGGAATGAGAACAATGTACTGGTGCATACATGATTGTATACACACACGCACATACATGTATGTATTCAAACATATACAAATGCACACATGAACACACACATACACATGCAGACACACATACACACACACACACACTCCAGCACAACGCACACACACATGCAGACACACATACATCTGTACACACACACACACACACACACACACACACACACACACACACACACACACACACTAACACACACTAACACATCACATGAACAACAAACCCCAAGCAGAACAGTGTTGCCGACTAAGAAACAGGAAGCTGATGATGTTTTCCAGCAATCGCCTGGCTCCAGTCGCAGAGGGTCTGCCGAGCTGAGGCCGAACTCGCAGCCCGGCTGCCGCTCCTCGTCCCCTCAGCCTGCGGCCCCCAAGGAGCAGCAGAATGGCAAGCAGCCAGTGGCGCTGTTCAAAAAGGAGACAAAGGGCCATCGTGTGGGGAATGCAGGCCCGCGCTGTGCAAGGCATGCTGGACTTTGACTACGTCTGCTCCCGCAAAGAACCCTCCGTCGTGGCCATGATCTATCCCTTCGTGTGAGTTGTGGAAGGGGATGATGGTGGTGATGATGTTGGATAGTGATGATGAAGGCAGAGCGATAATGATAATGAAAGGTAATGATTGTTTGTGAAGGGCTTTCCTTCCTCATTTGCAAGGAGCATATGTATGACTATACGTATGATAGTGATCATAGTAAAAGCGGTAGTTGTGCTGTTATATGATAATGGCAACAACGCCAGTGACATCTATGATAATAACTGTGAATAAAATGTAGAAGCCTTTTTCTTCAATGCCTGGGGTAAGCACAGGTGCTTAATAGATATGGTGGATACAATGGATTTATTCCTTTAGTTATTTACTTTACTCTATTTATATTTCATATATGTATTATATATTTATATTTACTTTACTTTATTTATTTACTCGAGTGAAAGAAAATGTGATGAGCTTGTGATTTAGATAAGCACGCTTTGTCACATTCATTACCTTGTGCTAGATCTCATTTCTTTTCTTTTTTTTATATGAACATTCAGTGAAGGACAGAAAAGTCTGACCATGATTATTCAACTGAATTGGGTTATGAAGCCCTGACACTTTTTGTTGTTGTTGTTGGGTTGTTTAACTTACTGCAGTTACCCTAATATCTGGGAGTAGCTTGATGTGCTTACAATGTTAAGTTTCCTCTCTGTTTAAAGATAAGCAGAGGGTTGATATTACATTGATAATTTTTCAGGGAGACCACAAGCAGAAATTTTATTGGGGCCACAAAGAGATTCTCATACCTGGTAAGTTTGTTTACAACATTTCCGTATCTAGCTATCATTATCACATAAACTTGTATACATATTCACATTTAGGGTCCTGACCACATCTGCTGCACTCATGTGAACCACTGACAGATAGATAAACCAACATGCATAAGCAACACACATCATGCAGCATACACAAGCACACACCATTCACTAGTACATTCGGATAAAGATTAAAGCTACATAGCCAATATGGGCAGTGAACTGCTAGAGGTTCACCATAGTTCAGGCACATTATCATGGAAGGCGGAGCCCAGTCATCTTCTCCCGTTGCTGTTGCCTGCCTTGAACTGGATGTGCTATCCATTTTCTGCTGGGTGAACAAAAAGTTTTTTTTAAGCTGGTAAAAATCAGAACCCTCAAGTGCTTCAAACTCACATAACTTTACAGCTGAACATTCTAACCATTTGATGATGGGCTGTTCTGCAGACATGGGCCTACACAGCAAGGCATGTTCACACACAGATATACATGGGTGACCAGATAGACTGACAAACAGTGTGGGCATGAGTTTCAGAGAAACATTTTTGAGCAACACCAACATAAAACATAACGAAAACATCCAAACAGTTAGGAAGTTGACAGTATGTGCAGAATTGTTTTTAGAGTGCTGGTGACAAGATTGTCAAAGTTATCATGAACTGAAGTTTTGTGAGTGTAGGTGTAATCATGGGACAGTGCAACACAAGACAATGAAACGTGATACAATGCAATGCAAGGCAGTATAGTGGTATTGGTCAGTCCAGTGCAGTTCATTTCTGTAGAGTACATTACTTTGCAGTACAGTACATCTTTATTGGCCTGTATAGAATAAGTTGTGTAAGGTTTCTGCCCAAGATGTTAAGTCATGACTTGACTTCAGTGTTCAAGAACATGGATGACTGCATGAAGAAACATCCAGAGGCCGACGTCCTGATCAGCTTTGCTTCCCTGCGCTCCGCCTATGAGAGCACCATGGAGACTCTCAATTACAAACAGGTGAGTTCAGTTAGCCTGTACATGCATGCAAATACACACATGCATGCACAAACACGAGCACACACACACACACACACACACACACACACACACACACACACACACACACACACACACACACACACACACACACACACACACACACACACACACACACACACACACACACACACACACACACACACACACACACACACACACACACACACACACACACACACACACACACACACACACACACACACACACACACACACACACACATGCACACATATATCCACATACATGCACAAATGGGAGGGGCTGAACAAAGGTTTTCGTGAATAAGTGCGACGCGAGTTATAAATGTTTGCAGAACCGAATTATCAGTTGTAAGAGTTGATTCAATTGTTAGGTGAAAATCTCTGAAGTTGTCAACATTGAAGCATTCACTATATATTAGAAGGAGTGATGATGTGGTGATGATGAGTGATTGCATGTGGTTCAGAGAATTTGTCTTCTCTTATTGACATGTACTTCAGTTGCGGACTTTGATGTGTGCAGATCCGCACAATTGCCATCATTGCCGAGGGCATTCCAGAGAATCTGACCCGCCACATGATCCACATTGCCCAGGAGAAAGGAGTGGCCATCATCGGACCTGCCACAGTAAGTGTTCTTTTCTCTCAGTTACGCAGGAAAACTGGAACAGTCGTGTAAAACACTGGAGGTTTTTTTTTTTTACTAGTCATTGGAAATTGACAGTAAGTAAGATGTGGGTTAGAAATTGGGGAAAGTCAGGGAATCAGCGTGTGTGCTGGACAAGAAGAACAAAATTTTGAAAAAGTCTTAATGGTCAGCAGGAAAAAACAATAATAACAAAAAGAAAAAAAGCAGAAGTAAGGAATGAGAAACTTTTTTTATTGTAGCTGTGAAGGACACTGCACTAGGTGATGCACTGTGATTTTGCAGGAAAGACATTTAACTGTTTCAGCTTCTTGCACAATTTTGAATAAAGGTAACATTTTAGTCACAGAAAATCATGGAATATTACTCAGAAAAGGCAGTTTGAAAGCTGACAGAAATTTTTTTTGTTTTACTTGACGCTCCTAAACGCTCCAAAACAATATTACCAGAATGCACATTGAAATTTCCACATGACACATGCAGCTTGAAGACATATAGACAGAGGAATGAATTGCTTTATTAAACTACTTTTAACACAATGTTTTTCAAAAACGTCCATTGGGAAAGGAAACAACAAAATTCATCTTGTCATCAGTTACTATCATGTTATTTAGATAATCTGAAAAATTGCCCACCACAATCAGTTTACTTATTTTTTTTTTTAAATGATTTAAAAAAAAATTGATTCACAGTCTGCAACTGTCATTAACAAAGAAAAGAGAAACAGGCTGGACCTAAAGGGAAAGCCATGTATTTGGATTGTGACTGGTGAAATGTAAGCTGACAAAAATTCTGTGTTGGGGGATAAAAGTAATTGTATATGTGTACAAACTGAATTTTGTTTCATTTTCAAAACAATAAAGTGATAATGAGATGAATGAGACTATAAACCGAGATTCTGTGTGTGAACACATGCATAACATCTTGCACAAGTCTAAAATCCCATCACCAACTTTCGGAAGAGAAGGCCAGTTTGGCTATTGGTATGGATGACACGTTACACATAGCATGCACCCTGCGTAAGAAATGGAAAGAATGAAAAAAGTAAGGAAATGAGTGAATGATATTGAATGATATGGACTGGAGGACACGGGAAACAACTGAATGAAGCGCCAGCTGGCAACTCTTCAGTCGGCACTACCCAGGTAGGCAGCCCGTTGTGTAAACAAGTGGGATTGCAAAGCACCTAGAGCTTGGTCTCTAGCCGAGAATAGGCGCTATATAAGTATTCATTATAATTATAATATTTCATTCTAGAACAAGTATGTTCTTACTTCAGATCTGGTTAAGTTTAGTTGTATTATTTGTGATGTAAGTTACGATCAGAAGACATGGAGTGCCATTGTTATGATGGATGGGATGAAGGAGCGCCGTTTTTAAAAACTGGCAACACTGAGGACTAGCTGGATGACATTGAACTCCTGTTTCATCATTGTGATGTGGGGCAGATTCAGAAGACATGGTGCGATGTTTCAGGTGGGCGGGGTGAAGCCAGGCTGCTTCAAGATCGGCAACACGGGAGGCATGCTGGACAACATCCTGTCCTCTAAGCTCTACAGGCCTGGCAGGTGGGATGTCAGTTTGCTCGTGGATATCAGCTGTCACTTGGAAAAAATGATAATATTGATAAAATCTATCAATCATGCTTAGCAGGTGGTGTCCTGCGTATGTAGGATCAGAACAGGCACCGCTGAACACCACCGAAGTGACTCGGCAGCAGTGCAGTGTCTCCTTTGGTGGGGTTGCCTCTTGATGACTTGACATTGACTGCTCCCTGTGGATTGCTGGTGTCGTCGGGCTGCGGCAGGACAGACTGGGCTGTGGCTGTGGATGGGGGGCTTGGAATGAGCAGTGTGATGCAATGCCACTGAGATGGCACAGGAGATGGGACAGCTGAAAAAAGAAAAGAAAAAAAAAAGATTTACCCATCACAGTTCTGCATAACTCAGCCAGGATATCTCCCCCTTGTTACCTTTGATGTTTTTATGCATGATCTTTACGCTCAGTACAAGTACATGGTGCATGTGGCACCTGGATCTATCATCTCATCTGAGAGACTAGAACTCAGACCACCACCTAAGGTCTAGATGAAAAGAGAGGAAAAAAATGCCACTTGCTGTATATTGCAGTAAGACTCAAACGTAAGATCTGTGGCTTCCTAAGTGAGTACATTGCCCACTGGAACATCATTGTACTTCAGGTTTTAAGGCTTCAAGGATCTCTTTGAGAGGATCAAAACATTGTTTTCGGAGCTTTGCCATTTCTCCTTCTTTCTTTTTTTTGTGGACATTATGTGCACCTTTGCTTTTAGTCTGTATGCATTGTGCTTTTATAATGCATTTGAAACAAAAGTATTGATTTATAAGCAGCATTTATGAAAGTGGATCAGACGCAGCATTGATTTTATCAAAACATTTTATGCATTTTCAGCCTCTCTGGCTGTTACTACTTAAACATGTAATTTGTTTTTAAGAAATCTTAAATAAATGTCAGCGAACCGCCCAGAGAAACGTGGACAAACGAGTCACAAGACAAACCACAACGCGTTTCGACCTCTTAGGTCTTCTTCAGGTGCAACAAACATGAAACAAATAACGAAAATGCACTTAGCTTTGATCGCTTCTGTGTTCAGCGCAAGAAAGAAGGTGTTTTTATTCAATGCCTTCTTCTTGCGCGCTGAACACAGAAGCGATCAAAGCTAAGTGCATTTTCGTTATTTGTTTCATGTTTGTTGCACCTGAAGAAGACCTAAGAGGTCGAAACGCGTTGTGGTTTGTCTTGTGACTCGTTTGTCCACGTTTCTCTGGGCGGTTCGCTGACATTTATTTAAGATTTGTTTAGATTTCCGCCTGCAGTCGTTTCACTTTGCAACTAGATTTGTTTTTAAGAGATAAACTAGACAGAATTCTTATTTTATGTCTTAAGGAGTTAGGTAGAGTAATGATTTTAGAGTATGCAGTTAACATTAATTTGTAATTCTTGCTGAAGTTTGGGGCATACTGCTGGTTCTTCTTCACCGAAAGATGAATCTCTGGCCTCAGGCTTTAAGGGTCTAGGGTGTACAGGTTCAGGGAAAAACGGAAAAAAAAAGGGAACAGGGGTGGGTGGAGGGGTAAGTGGGAAAGGATGTGGATTGTGAATATTGCATGTGGAAGTAGGACACCACAGCTCTGAGTTCAGTCTCTTTTGCTTTCATGTAGACCTTGAACGGCAGGTGCTTTCAAAGAAGTGTAATAGAGAAGTGTGTGCATGTCTGTGTTTGTATGTGTGTACGAAAAGGAAGAGAACTCAGGTAAGAGATAGGGGCAAGCAGCAGGGAAGATGACCCTACTAGTAATATGAGGGGTGAGATAGGAGGGAGAGGGAGAGTGTAGGTGGGAAGGAAGACAGTGGGGGAAAGGGGAGGAGCATGTGAGCCGTTGGAATGGTAGCTAGAACAAGAACTGGGGAAGGTTGTACTCTGTGTCACCTTCCTTGCTCATTGATATTTTCCAGTGTCGCCTACGTGTCACGTTCTGGTGGAATGTCTAATGAGCTGAACAACATCATCGCCCTCAACACAGATGGCGTCTATGAAGGAGTGGCTATTGGTGGTGATAGGTATGTGGAATTGTATGTGTTCTTATAATGTTTTTAGCGTTTTTATTTTTGACTAGTTTCTTGTGTTCTTAAGAACAACATAGGTTGCCAGTGATAGGTGTTGAAGGTCAGTTCTGTTCCTTTGTCATCAGTGAACTAAGAATGTGGGTTTGTAAAATGTTTGCTGATGCGCGTTTGTTTGCCGCTCTGTGTTACTACAGCACACTTACTCATGCATACACACATACACTCACACACACAGACACACACACACACATGCACACACTCACACACACTCATACACACGTATACACACACACACACACACACACACACACACACACACACACACACACACACACACACACACACACACACACACACACACACACACACACACACACACACACACACACACACACACACACACACACACACACACACACACACACACACACACACACACACACACACACACACACACACACGGATGAAGACCAGTTTATATCCTGTAGCAAAGATGACTTTCAGTTCTATACAGCAGTTCTACAGAGAAGCCTTGCTGAATGCACCATGGTACCCATGTGTCTTGCTTCTCCAGGTATCCAGGCACCACCTTCACCGATCACATCATGCGCTACCAGAAGGACCCCAACGTCAAAATGCTGGTGCTGCTGGGAGAGGTGCGTATAGGGACATACAGCAGCAGTGCGCGAGGTACCCATGGGGAAAATGCCCCCACATACAGCAGCAGTATGTGTTGACAAAGATCCAGGACAGTTTGAGAAGAACTGATCTGTTGTAGGGGCATGTGGAGAATCTGGTGTCCACAAACAGCAGACCTGATTAAACGTGACAGAGTGATGCAGGGATTACTTATGGTCGTGTAACATGGGATGCAAGAAACAGAGCACAGTTACTTGAAGTATAGTGTTTCCTGTGTGACACATAGGCTTGTCTGATACGAATTTTAATGTGGGTTGCAGGAATGTTGTTTTATGTCATAACATGCTTGCAACATGGTGTTTCTGGAGTGACTAGGTTTTACTGATGTGGAGCTTGAAGTTATTTTCCCTGTTTTCCTCTTTTTGTGGTCTAGCTTGACGAAATATTTTTTAGCGGAATTGGCATCATGAGTCAGTGAATGGCTCCATTGGTTGACCTGTGACAGTAACTGTGCTGACATGGCTTTCAAATGGGTGACAAGAAAACAGGCCTGTTTCAAAGTCTTCCCATGGTAAACGTTTCATTGATGGCTAATCTATTCCAAGGCCACATGGCTGGCAGGATATGAGCTAAAAGACCGAAGGAAACGTGGCCCATATCACGCAATGGGATCTTGATGAAGATTCATTCTGTGACGAGTCGCATGTATTTAGCACATTGTTTGGACTGTGAGTGAATATTACGTAATCTTACAGGCTTCCCTTCTTCTCTGTGACTTTGTGGATTTCAGCAAAATGTAAAATGGAGAATTAAAAAGAAAAAAACGTCGGGGCAGAAGGAAAAAAGGCGTTAGAATCTGTGGAGTAATGGTTACTTTTACGATATGCTAGCGGACAACTCTGTCGACAAGAAATCACATGTAGACTTCTTTGTGAGAATAGGCAGTCACCATTCTGCCCACATGGTTTAAGGCTGAATGATGTCACGCTGTGTCATTGTGCCACAGCAAGGGTGCTGCAAAGTGGTAGGAACGAGCTGTACAAACAAGTAGTCTTTCACATGGTTGGAGAGAAAAGTGACGATGCTCCATTTGACACTCAGATTTGTGTTGGGACCGCATCATTTGGAAAATAAGTTAAGAAATATTTTCCATGGGAGGGGGAGGGAGCCAACTGGACCCCTGACTGTGTTTGAAGTTTTGTTCTGTTTGGTTTTCATGATTCCACTCCAGTCACTGGTTTAACTGTATCACACCTGTCTGGAAAACATGCTTCAGCTGAAAATGCCTATGTGAGGTAAATCTTGCTGCAGAATTGGTGCCACCTACAATGTCTGTATTGAGGATGTGGGTCTGAATGAGAGGATGTACTGCGATAGCTCAATAGTTAATAGATATTGACGGGTATTCTGGAAACCATGGGTTTAACCCAGGTTAAAAAAACTGACTCATGGGTTTAGACCAGCTGATGAATTCTAGTGAAGGAAGTATGTTGTGCGATTAACTGTCAGTCTCAGCAAACTCTTTCTAGTACTTGAACCTCTTTTACATATTTGCGATACAAGACAGCTCTTCAAGAGCAGGATTTTTTTTTCATCATTAATCTTCAAAACAAAGAAAACCAACTTTCATTTTGAATATAAAACAGATTTTGCCATTTGTCTGACACTGAGACATGTGTATGCAGGTCGGAGGAGTGGAGGAGTACCGCATCGTGGAAGCCATGAAAGACGGGCGCCTCACCAAACCCCTCATAGCCTGGTGCATTGGAACCTGTGCCAAGATGTTCTCCTCTGAGGTATGTCTCCATCCTCATACATGAGTGTTGGTGATTTGCACATCTGTTTTTGTCATTTTTTTTTCTTGGAATGATATTAGATAATAAATGTGTAATGCAATGATGTTGAAGTCTTTCACTGCCAGTGTAGGGTCTATCCATGGTTTGGAGGCCATCTCTGTTTTTTGTGTGCGTACAGGGGCCTGTTTGGCTTAGTAGGTGTGGCATCAGAGTTTTGTTCCAAGGTTCACAGTTTGATTCCCACTCAAGATAACCAGGGTAGGGACATTTTCCCTCAGATTTAACATCCATGCAAACCCTGCGTCTCTCTGTTATAATCTGATAATAGTCCATTGATAATAATAGTCCATTGTCACACATGAGTTTTGACATATGTAGCAGCAGTTTTAATTTCCATCATTTGTCATTCTTTTTTTTTTTTTTTTTTTTTGAGAGAAGTTTGAGAATTAATGTGTGATGTAATGATGTTAAGGTCTCCCTGTCATTGTAGGATCTATTTTTGGTTTGGTAGTCATTCCATTGTTTATATACACAAGAGGCCTTTGCAGCTTAGGTTGTAAGGAGTCAGACTCTTGTTTCAAGATCTGCAGTATGGTTCCCACTCACAATTAAAAAAATGAAGACACTTTGCTCAGAGTTGATATTCATGCAAACCCACCTCTCTCTCATAGTCCTTTAAATGAAGCTTTAATCTGAAGTCTCATGTGAGTGCATGCCTAAAGAAAGTTTTTCATGCAAGTGAATCCTGTTGCACCTTTCAGAGAAGAGTAGGCCTTCATATGCTGGTGGGGTGTGTGACAGGAAATAAAAAAACAGATGCACACTGGTGTTGTGTTTAGGCATCACCCCTGAAGATGCAATGTAGCTTCCTTAATGATAGGACTAAAAATGCTAGCATATGTAAAATCTCAGCCATGGTGAACTTCGAAGTTCGGGCAGAAGAAAGAAGAGAGATGAAGAGAAATACCCAGGCATTTTGTTGTTGTTGCAAAGTCTGTATTCATGAATGCAGTTACATGAAATCATATTGTTGTCATTACAAGCATCAAGTTCCTATGAATGCATACCTGGTTGCAAATCAACAAAAGTGCTTCTGATTTTTTTTTTTTTTTTTATAACTTAAGACTGATAGATATCAGAAATGTTTAAAAGTTTTCTTTACTAAAAAACAACACACACAAAAGTGATCTCCCTTACATATGGCTATCAACCCTTTGTAAAATTAATGCAAGAAAAAGTATTATGCATGAATTGGTTTTCCATTTTTGGTTCCAGAATACACTTTTGAAATGATAAAACTATACATAAATCATGTATATTTGTGGTGTGTGTGTGTGTGTGTGTGTGTGTGTGTGTGTGTGTGTGTGTGTGTGTTTTTACATATGCTAAGCTTTGTTGTGCTTTTTTTTTGTTTGTGTCCTCTTAAATGTTCCAAGAATCAAATTAACAGATTGTTCTTTGGATTGAAGTAGTTACTAGGATAAACTCAAGAATGATAAGATGAGAAAGGGTTCATTTGTAGTACACTTTATCATACAACAGTTTTCTTAAATTGAATTTGATGTGGCTTACGAAATCACCATTGATAAATTTGAAACTTATGATAGAATGTCTTGACCCTTGGTCATTCACTTGTACCCACAGGCTTGCATTTGTGACTGCAACATTCCCAATAAATGGATCCACATAGCTGCACATTCTCTCATAGATTTGCATGCGTAAATGTAACACTACATATGAGAGGATCCATATACTATACTTTACTGACAGACTTGCATGAATGTAACACTGCCTATGAATGGATCCACATAACTACACTTTATTCACAGACTTGCATGCTTAAATGTAACACTACCTATGAATGGATTCACATAACTACACTTCACTCACAGACTTGCATGCATGAATGTTATAATACCTGTGAATGGATCCGTATAACTGTGCGTTAAATCCAAGCAGGAAATGTAGCAGAACGAATAGTGTTTGAGATTCATCTCTGAGCAAGATGCACTCATACTGCACAAACACACACACACACACACACACACACACACACACACACACACACACACACACACACACACACACACACACACACACACACACACCTCACATTTAGTTTTATCCGTTCTGTTCTTGAAAGACCAAACAAGTTCAGACATTTGCATCAGTCTTGACATTGCGGTTTATAGGTGCAGTTTGGCCATGCTGGCTCCTGCGCCAACGCTGACTCTGAGACTGCCGATGCCAAGAACAAATCCCTGAAGGAGGCTGGAGCAGTTGTGCCTAAAAGCTTTGATGAGCTGGGAGAAGCCATCAGGTCAGTGAAGGAAGTTTGGAGTGATTAATGCTGCCAGTTCAGGCACAAAGGTTTGTGTGCACATTAATGAAGGATGTGCATACAAGCAGATGGGTGCACTACTGTTGCACACACACAATAGTACGCACCCAGGCGTACAAACACGTATGCATGCAGGCTTGCACTCTTGCGCACGCGCACTCACGCACACACACACACGCAGAGCAAAGACTAAACCCTGTCAACCCCGTGCTAAAGGAGATTGTTTTTATGCAGGGATGTGTACAACAAGCTGGTTGCTGATGGAACCATTCTCCCACAGCCTGAGGTGGCCCCTCCAACCGTTCCTATGGACTTCAACTGGGCCAGAGTAAGTCACAGTGTTTGGTGTGTGTGTGTGTGTGTGTGTGTGTGTGTGTGTGTGTGTGTGTGCTGTGTCTGTGAATTTTCAAGGAAAAAGTGAAATAGTGATGATTTATTTTTCTTCAAAACTTCAGTTTTCGTTGTGTTAAGAGTTTTTTTTTAATTCTTCTTCTGAATTTTGGGGCTAAGTCTTGGAGATTGACTGCTCGTAAAATTTTCATGTATTGGATCTTTTTTAATCCTACTTAGTACTATTGAGTGTACCAGTTCTAAGGAGATTCAAACTGTCGGTTTAATGTAGACAATATTTGCCAAAACTTCATTGAAACAAAAGCTATTAGCTAACATTGAATTATATGATGAAATGATTTTTTTATCTGTACAAATCACAGTATACTGTACACGCGCTTTCACTCGCCTCTTGAGTTTACATCCAGATCGAAGGTTTTTGTCTTGTAAACATGTAATTCATGAAATGCATATTAGATATAAATTCAGTAAGAGCTAGAATTCCTATATTTAGAAATCATTTCATTGTTCATGGATTGTCAAATCAAAATGGTCTTGACGCATTGAAAAATTCTCATTCTTTTTTTTCTTTGATTTACATTCATTTTGTTTTTTTTTTTCCTGTGAATCTGGAAAAAAAAAGACACAATTGTTACTGATGCAGAATCCAGAATTTCACACTCAGATTGTGTTTTGGTGCATTCAGGAACTTGGTCTGATTCGCAAGCCAGCATCATTCATGACGAGCATCTGCGATGAGCGAGGCCAAGAGCTGTTGTATGCTGGGATACCAATCACAGACATTTTCAAGGAGGACATGGGCATTGGCGGAGTGCTCTCCCTTTTGTGGTTCCAGCGCAGGTGACTTCTTTCATGCCCCTGTGATCAGCAGATGCTAGATGACATTTTCCATGTTGTATTTTATACAGAATAGTCATTGAAATCTTTTAAAGTAGCACGCTGAAAGTTTACTTTGAAACCGTTTAGGTGGGGAATGTTGTTGTTCAGAACCAAGAGGTTTTTGATGTGACATTTTTGGTGCAAATGAGCTTATGTTTGCTGGCTTTTTATGGGCTTGTTTTGTTTGTTTGTTTGTTGTATTTTTTTCAGTCTTTCTTTCTTTGTTTCCCCTTTTTTTGAAAGAGAGAGAGAAAGTGTGTATGTATGTGTGTAAGTGGAATTGTAGAGTTTTCCTGGAATCCTTTGTCTGATGTTGAGATTTCATGTTAATGTTGTGGAGAGAATTTTTTTTTTTAATCAAAGAAAAGTTGATGATCAGATTTTTTAAAAAAAACCCATTAAAATGGCTGCTCAGGTTGCCTCGCTATGCCACCAAGTTCATTGAGATGTGTCTGATGGTGACGGCTGATCACGGGCCTGCTGTGTCGGGGCTCACAACACCATCGTCTGTGCACGGGCCGGTAAAGACCTCATCTCCTGTCTGGCTTCAGGACTCCTCACCATTGTGAGTTGTGAATGAAATACAAACAAACAAAAAAAAAAAGAGATATAGATGTTTTAAAAAAACATTGCAGTATCTGCTTCTGATTGTGTTTCTACTTTCTACACATACAACCAAAAAATATGAAGAATGCTCCTCATACAAATGTGATGAGATGCAAAGCAGACTGACTGGCTGGCTGTCTTCACCTGTATGCAGGCCACAGAGTTGGCTCTGTTTTTAAAATGCATATTAGAACTAAAACACTCTCTCGTCATTGAAACAGGACTGGTTGACAAAAAATGTAACGAGTGTGGCTGGTGTTGAAGTCGATGAAAAATAGGCTGCCATTGTTTTGACTGTAGTTGCTAACCAAAAGGGATCGGGTTTGCTCTTGCAGCTTGTTTCTGTCGTATATTCCGATCCATCCCTGCCATCATATTTGATGTAAAAATCAGTCACATTTGCAGGCTGTGTAGGCAGTTGCCAGGCTGTTTTGGTGTGCTGCATGTTGTCTGTTTTCAGGACTGCGTTCATCCCTCTCATCTTGTGCAGTTTCACCTTTGTCAAACTTTGCTGAAAATTGAGGATATTGAAAGATCCACAGTCACAATTTGCTTTTGATAAAGGAGTAAGTTTTTAAGCCATCTCTACAAAATTTTGACTTTGTAAGATCAGAAAGCATGGTCCTGCATCGGTATGAAAATTGCTTATGTCAACAAGCAATGGAATAAACAAAATGGAACAAAAAAAAACAGCCAAACAAACAAAAAAAAATCAAGAGAAGGCTTTATTTGTTCAGTAAAAGTATGGGTTTGTGGAGACCCACGACGTATAATAAGCTTTAGTCCTTCAGAAAAGGCATGGGTCCCTGGACACCCTTGGCATATGGCAAGGCTTTATTCCTATGCAAAAATGTGGGTCCATACAAATCCACAACAAATGGCACACAACATTTGTGTTGCATACAGCAAAGGTTGCTATCTTAATTTTCCTCATGCTCTTTATTATAGCTTTTTCTGCAGAAGCGACAGCTGTTATTTTTTCTGTGCTAAATTGTGATTGCTTCTTTTGTTGTTGTTGTATGTTGCCTTAGCTTGCCTTTGGAGTAAAAAGCTGTAGTTGTTTGGTTTCAGTAAATAATGATAGGTTTAGTTTGTTTTCCTACAGTAAAGTATCATAGCTTGTTTATTCAGCCAAATCCCACCATAGTTTGTTTTTTGCAGTAAACTACCATAGTTTGTTTTTTGCAGTAAACTATCTTACTCTTTTTTTCTTACTCAGTAAACTATCTTAGTCTTTTCATCTGTTGTATTGAAGCTGTTGCACTCTGTTGTGATGTGTTGTTCAGGGAGACAGATTTGGTGGGGCTCTGGATGCAGCAGCCAAACAGTTCAGTGAAGCCTACGACTCCGTCTCATCCCCATGGAGTTTGTCAATGACATGCGCAAAAAGGGCAAACTGATTATGGGCATTGGTCATCGAGTCAAGTCGGTGAGGATCATCACCACCATTTTCCACTTCTCAAGTTTATCTGTATGAATATTGTGAGAAGTTGTTCAGTCTAAGTATTTATCGTCAGATGTTTTCAGTTTAAGTATATTTTTTGTAATGTATTGCTCTGTAATACAGTCACAGTATATGGAGAATGAAGAACTTGGACATCTTACCTGACTGCGATGGAAAACCAACCTTCCTTTCATGTCTGATCCAGGTGAACTGTTGACTACCTGGAGATTTTTGTTGTTGTCCAAATGAATTAGCTTTTGAAAATTACACCATGCAGGTCAAATGTTTCACTATAATACATTCAGCTTAGGATACTTTGAAAATCAAAATTTCTTTAGTATTTTTTTTTTCTGGTGGATTGTTGCTGGATGATTTGTTTAGCAGTTGAGGACAGTACTTCTGTGAATCCCACAGACATCATCTAGTGTATTTTTTTCTTCTTTTTGTAAGGTCAGAAAAAAAATGATGATGGTCAAAGGTTGAAATATCTGTAAAAATGCTTATGCTTCTTTATCACTTTGTTTTCATATATTAATGACTTTGTTGTCCTGGTGCTTGCACATTTTCATGGATTGTGCTGACTGTTTTTTTTGTCAGGGCAGCAGTGGGATTCAGTATATAATATAAAGTGTGTTGGTGTACATGCATACTGATTTTACCTGATGTGTTCATTTGAACATCCATTATTGTGCTCATACATTTTTTTCAGAATGCAAAAAATTGCTTGTTGTTCTTGGCCCCTCTGGAGTGAAATACTCACACTGTCACACTGTAATTGGCACAGCAGAAAAGACCCTCCAGGTGTGTTGGCACAGCATCGTTAGCCTCAAAGACCAGCAACAGAACCCTCCAGTTGTCAGGCATTGGGGATGGAGTGACAACATGCCTGCTCAACAGCCTGTGACAGGCATCTGGAGTGCAACATGCTGGCCTGTGAAAAGTTTCTGACCTGCAGTATCAAAGACAAGAGAAGCAGGGCGGGCTATGAAACCTCTGACACTGAGACCTTGAAGCTGACTCCAAGAAAATGGTCTGCTTCCGGAGTCAGCCAGAAAGACAAGCTTTTTCCTTCTTTTGCATTCCCTGCCATGCTAGATCCTGCATCTGGTTAGTAAGGGTGAAATCCACAGTCTACCGCAGAGACCCCAATGCTCCCACACAGCTTCTTCTGGACCTCAACTACACTGGGCCACGTTTGACCTGCTGTATCGCTTTTCCAGTTGCTGTAGTTAGCCGCTTTGAGGCTGAAGGGTTGGCGCTGACACTGCCTGGTGAACGCGCGGGACGAGCACCATACTGACGAATATCAGTCTACGTGGCCATTTTGGTGAGATGCGTAGTGTCTGGTCTTCTCCTGTGCTTGTGACTCTGCATGAGGTCTGCCCACTGGCCTCAGCCGACACATTCTGACTTCAGAGCAGCTCATGGTTGTCTGGTTACCCTGTTAGTGCAGGGCAAACGTACACCAGCGAGTGCGGGGTTGGACTCTCCCAAATTTTCCTTCTCTTAGGCTAAGTTGGCTCGCGGCACCTTCTTCCGTATTATCCAGTGGACACCCTGCCCCCCCCCCCCCCCCCAGCGCAAGCTTGAGGGATCCCCAGTCTGCCAACAGGGGATGCACCTCTACGCTGTCTAGCCCCAGCGCAATGAAAGAGCAGCTAAAGGCAGGGGCATGTCAGAAACACTTATCAGCAGCCTGTGCTCTAGGAGAGTCAGCAGACGTAGTAAAATTGCAGTCATATGTGAGGGTCATTGTGCAAAGTGCATTTTACCACATATGCGTTGTGTGTGCAGCTGAACAACCCTGACATGCGAGTGGTGATTCTGAAGGAGTATGCTCAGAAACACTTCCCCTCCACTCCTCTGCTTTCCTATGCCTTGGAAGTGGAACAGATCACAACATCCAAGGTACCTGGCTTTGTGTGTTGTGGATGCGCATTTTCTTGCATATATTATTGTGGATGCGCATATTCTTGCATATATTATCTGCGTGGTATAAGTTGAATTGTATGGTATATATTTCTTCTGTAACCATAATCATTGTGTTTGTGTTATGAAAGTACATTCAGTGTTCTCTTCGTCAGCATTTGGCAGTGTTGTTCTCATCTTTTACAGTGTTGTAAAATGAGACAGGCATTCTGCCTTTTCAGTTTCTTTTAAAATCAATGTACAGAAGTGAGGAAGAGAGAATGAAAGACAAATGGTGTGCATGACAAATGTAGAGGGGACTCTGCATGCAGAGTAATTATGACTGAGGAGGATGAATGAGGGGGGGCATATATAGGGCAAATGCAGAGAGAATGGGATATGCAGATTGTGTTCAATGTGACACAGCTCTGATATGTTCAAACAGCAACAGAGGACAGTGTGCCTAAAGGGCAAGAATATGCCCTGAATTTCGGGACGAGGGGAGAAGGAGATGGGTATTGAAGAGTGTTTGTTAGAAGGGGAGGCTAGATTAAGAAAGGGGGGGGGGGGGGGGGGTGGGATCGTTACTGTCTGTGAGCCAAAGTGGAATGGAAAGAATATAGTCATCATCAACCTAGCATCATGAGTGGTGTGCGTGATCAGGAAGAAAAGCAAATATCGCTGATTTCTTTTTATTTGACGTACTCAAGTGACAGGCTTTTAAAACATGTCATGTTCGAGTGCGAAGTTGAACCAAATGTTTGTCACTGACTTACAGTGACGTTCAGTTTAACCTTTGAAGTTAGCAGTGCATCAATTCAAGACTTTGTCAAGGTTATGCTGTAGACTTATTTGTTTGGAGTTTTGCAACAACTGCAAAGAAAAGATGTATATGCATAATTTTCATGTAAATCTGTCATTGTTGAAACGAGTCAGGCTGTTTAATTTACTGTTTTCATGTGACTTCTCTTGCTTGATTCAACACTGGTAGTGAGAATGAAATATCTGAGAACATTTTATTATTGCAGAAGTAAAGAAAACAGTATTGTGGAAATAGAAAGAGGTCAACACAAAGTGAAACAAAAAGAACATAAATGAGGGAGGGAACACAGTAATGTATATTCAGTATTATTTTTTTTCCTGTTATTATCAGAGTGACTTTCAGAGTGTTGCTAATGAAACGAAAAATGGAACTATTTTCTTCAGTTCTGTTGCTGTGTCTGGGGTCTACATAATTCTTTTTGGTGTTCCAGAAACCAAATCTCATCCTCAACGTGGACGGTTTCATTGGGGTGGCGTTTGTGGATCTTCTTAGGAATTGTGGGTGTTTCACAAGGTCAGCCACCCCTCTTTTACTTTGTTTTTCTCTTTGTACATGGACGCTTGAGCTGTCTGGCTGAGCTATACATGTGTTCTTTGTAGCAGACCAATTCTTTGTAAAACAAACAGGTGACATGCTAACCATGGATTATGCCGTCTAACGATAAAGCAGCCTGATGTAAACAAGTATAGTTATAATTATACATAGATTGTACTTCAGTCAGAAGTTGATATTATGATAATATTTGAAACTGGATATTTGAAAGTGGATAGATGTGACACACAAAAAAAATGCATGTGGCAGAACCATTATTTCTGATTCTGCTTTTGCTTTGTAAAGGATACTGTCAAGAAATAAGTCACCATATGTGAAACTATCCTCTTTTGCCAGTATAGATTTCTGTAGAAGAAAGAATGCTGCTTATGTTTTTACTGCCAGGGGCTCAAGCAGTCAATTACTTCACAATTGCCTACTCTAGTAGAGTCATTTTTTAGTTGGATTAGATGAAAAACTAAGTATTTGCAAACCTCTTTATTGGACCGATATCAATATATTCTTCAAACACATTTTGCAGAAATATGCTGAATGTGGTAAACAAAGAAAAAAAAAAAAAAGAGAATACAAACATGAAACTTTTGAGTGGTGAACTCTCCTGTGCAGAGGGATCATGGTGTGTTTTAGGTGTTCCAACTTGAATGATTTGATCATTGAGTGATGACTGATGACTGTCGCTCACTCAGACGTAATCTTGTCTTTGTCAGTCTTCCTGTTCGACAACATGCAAAAACGTATGATCAACAGAAAGGTTGTAGGTCCGAGAAAATGTCAGAAAAGAAAAAAAAAAAAAAAAAAAGAGAAAGAGCAGAAATTTCTCCCACAGTATGCCAGTGACCCAGGTATTAAAGAATCATGTGTAGAAAAAAAAAATCTGACTTACAAGGATTGTGATGACTGCATCAAAAGTCTCACTGTCCATCCTCCAGCCCCCAACTCCTAACCCATTTCCCTGCCCTAGGGTTTTTGCTTTCTTTTTTTTTTATCGTGGTGTTGGTATCCATAATAGCAGTCCTTTTGCACACATAGAAAGTAAGAAGTGAAGGTGGTGATTCCAATTCACACTGTTTCAGTGGTGACTCCAATTCACACTATTTCAGTGGTGACTCCAATTCACACTATTTCAGACTATGTTTTGTAGATAATACCTTGAATGAATCAAGCACCTCACCCTGCACAAGTGTTTAGGCAAAGAGATTCTGATGCCGATGAAGCTTGATACAAATAGGGCGTGTTGGGAACAAGCAAGCAAACAGCAAAACAAACTGATGGAAAAATGATCAAAGCAAAATACTCTGAACCCATCCTACTCAGCCCACCAACTTGATATGTAAAGTGATACAACTCGATTTGTAAAGCATTGTGACTTTGTGACCCCTGTTTCAGGGAGGAGTCGCGTGACTTTGTGGAGATGGGAGCCCTCAATGCCCTCTTTGTCCTGGGCCGCAGCATGGGATTCATTGGTAAGACTTCAGAATTTATGTCTTATGGGACTAATCAGTTAGGCCTGAGTTTTTTTGTTTGTTTTTTTTTTTGTCTTGTGGGATTTATTGAAAAGACTTGGGTCTTTTTGTCTTGTGGGGGATTTATTGGAAAGACTCAAGGTTTTTGTCTCTTGTGCAATTCAGTAGCGAGACCTGAGGTTTTTGTTTTTGTCTTGTGGGATTCATTTTTAAGACTCAGGGCTTTTTGTCTTGAGGGATTTATTAGTAAGAATTTGCGCTTTTTGTTTCGAGGAATTCAGTAGTGAACCTTCAGGCTTTTCATTGTGTAGGAATCATGGATAAGATGTCAAGCTTTTTATCTCATGGGACTCGGTAAGATTTTAGGCTTGTAGTCTTATGTGATTTGCCGTTAAGATTTCTGGCTGTTTGTCTGGTGTCATTCATCAGTAAGACTTCATGTTCTTTAGCTTGAGTGATTCATCAGTAAAACTGTGGGCTTATGTCACTACATGACATTTGGTGTTCTTATGGATCATCACTATCTAGGTTTTAGAGGTCATCTGCCTTTCTTCATAAAAAGTTTCTAGCTGATCAGCGGTTTCAAGTTTGTGCTGGGATCAGGCTGTCTGACACCCATGAACAGGGAGCTGGGTGTTATCCAAGGGAATATGCTTTCTCCTTCCCCTTTGGGATTGAGACTGAAATTGTCAGCTCTGTAAACTGAGTTTTCAGGACCTCGCTGTTTGTCGATGACTTTGCAGTCAGGGGGAAATGATTTTATTTCTTCCTCTACCAGAACTCGATGTATCCATTTTCTCAGCTCCCAGCCTTTGGCTGTGAAGGAAACCAAATTGCTTGGAGTTAGTTTCAGTATGGGAATTGTATAGGAAAATCTGTTTTAATGATGTGTGTGTGTGCAAGTGTGTGGTTGTGAGTGTGTGTGTGTGTGTGTGTGTGTGTGTGTGTGCGTGCATGCGTGCGTGCATGTGTGCGTGCGTGCGTGCATGTGTTGGGGCGGGTCTTTATTTGAATTTCTGTGAAGGGAATTGACTTTGACGAGATGTCAGCCCTGTTACAGTCTTGCATGGTCGATTTTAACTATCAACAACCTGACTTGAATTTTAACCAGGACACTTCCTGGACCAGAAGCGACGACTGAAGCAAGGCCTGTACCGACACCCGTGGGACGACATCTCCTACATCATGCCAGACAGCATGGATCAGCAGTAGAAGCATCACCCCACCCTTGCCATCTTCTCTGCCCCACCAAATGACTGCCATCCCCCCTCCTTGTTCCCTGCTTTCATATCATAGCTGTGTTGTGATACTGGTGGCTGGAACCCAAGTAGCTCTGTGAACTGCATTCCAACGCTCTGCCAGTGACAGTTTACCATTGTAGGCTTAGAGGTGGCCTTTTCCTTTTCTTTTTCTTTTGGTTGGGTAGTTACACATTTTTGTGTTAGTGGGTGTACTCAGTTTTATTTTGACTGGTGCATGCCTGGATCGGAATGTGCAGAGTGTGTTGGTATGTGACGCTTTTTTTTTCGCTTTATTGTTTTATTGCTTTTTTTTCTCTCTTCCAGTTGTTGATAATAGATAAAAGGACTGCCCCTAGCTTTTGTTCTATTTAACACTGATGTTAATGTCCCACAGATGTGTGATGATATCAGTAACATGTAATATTGTTTGGCAATGATATTGTTGATTTTTAAATACTTTGAATGTGAACAGGTGTAGTGGTTAGTCACGTTTTTAGTACATACATATAATGTGACAGATTTGCATGCAAAGACAGAAGATGATTCAGACACAGTGGTATGAAACTAGTCTGAAGAGTAGTTGTAAATTTGCACAAAATAGAAAGAGATACAAATATTGTTGCTTTGTCTAGAATGTAAGTCTATAGGCAGCATGCGTAGATGCTCAGGCAGACAGTGTTTTAATTTTTGGAAGCTTCATAAGCAGTTAAAGTCTTCACTCGGTAGCTGTCACTGTTTCTGAAGAACAACAGAAACCAAGAGATGTCTGATTCCAGAAGACACAACAGCACATTCCATACACATAGTCTGTTGTGGTCACAAGTGACACTGACAATTTGATCTCTTGAACCTTGTGTACAGTGTGGTCTGTGATAGTCTTTTGTTGATCACACTGTCTACACCCTTACTTAGAACCTGTGAGTAAAGTGTGGTCTTTGATAGTCTTTTGTTGATCTCACTGTCTACACCCCTTACCTACAACCTTTAGGATCAGCATTCCTATCCAAAAAATTATCTTGACTTCTACTCATCAGATAATATATGTGTAATGATTACCATAGTAAGTAAATGAAAAGTGATTTCAGAACACATGGGGAGACTTTTTTTTTGTATAATCATTTGACCAGTTTGTATATTTATTCATCTCTGTATATCAAGCAAATTTAGGTGAATGAATAGTGGTTTTAGAGAGTACAGGTAGACATTTTTGGTGGTGATCAATAGATCCGTTTGGATTTACTCGTATAAAGCAGAGTGGATCAAAAATTGATCATTATCTACAAACATCTTTATGTGTGGATGCATAGGTAGATTGTGTGTTGTTTCTTGGAGACTTACCGTTGGTGCAGGTGTATTACCATGATTAGGTGGGTTTCCATTTGGCAGGTGTCACTGGTCCTACAGAACAGCAGAAACCAAGATGTGTCCATTTTGAGCAAATATGAGTTTCTGTTTATATGCATTTTGAAAGTACGCAATAGGTTTTTGCATATGATGTTATGCTAATGTTTGAATTCAATGTTTTTGTCTAGAATTCGGTAGGTAGTTTATTGTGAAGATGCCCATTTTCCCTTCGAATGACAAGATCTTCATCATACACTGTGTTGCACTGAGGTGTGTAAAATTTCTTTTATTATCTCAACAGAGTTTCAGGTGAAGAAAACTTTTGGGTTTCTCCTTCAGGAGGATCAGTTCACCATGACGTAGTTCCACTTTTTGAAAAAAAAATCTGTGTTTGTGTGTACATTTATTTATTTATTTATCACAGTGTGATTATTTTGTGGATGTTTACATGGACAAGACCATATCATTCTTTCACATAGGCAAAGTGTTTGCGGCCCTTGACTCCTCCGTTTATCGTTTTATGATTGTGAATGAGCAGCTTTGCAACCATTCTAGGTACAATGAAAGAGGAGACTCTCCCGTGCAGAGATCACTCAAACCACTGACCATGCATACTTTGTTCTCTTTCCACGCTCTTTAGGGCTATTATTTCCACACTGTTTATTCTGGCTACAGCATACTTTGTTCTTTTTCCATGCTCTTTAGGGCTAGTATTCTCATACTGCTTATTCTGGCTACTGTATACTTTGTTCTCTTTCCACGTCCTTTAGGGCTAGTATTTCCACATCGCTTATTCTGGCTACTGCATGCTTTGTTCCCTTTCCACGTTCTTCACCGACAAAAAACTCTAGTTGTAATAACTGCTGATGTTCCACGTGTGTTCTAGAGTCGATGGAGTATGTCGTGCATTCCACGTGTTACTTCCAGTCGGTCGGTGAAAAGGGTTCTCTTCAGTTTCAGTGGGGCTTCCGTTATGTACATGAGGAGGGAGGCATCTGGTCAGCCTTAATTGTCCCCCACCAAAAGTGCAAGATATATGCATACATTGGTTTCCATGTGTAATTTGCTAAGCCACCATCACCCCCTTAGGCAAATAAATTCATCATTTACATCACCTTGACATTTGGATGCGCATATGTATTGTCAAATCTGAACATGCACATATGTGCAAGCACATCATGTACAAAACACATACTCATGCACAAACATGTACAAATGCGCGAGCGCACACACACACACACACACACACACAAAACAAAATCAAGGGAATGTAAGTACTTGAACAAATTTTGCCTGTTTTTTTTCATAGTCTTCCTTTTGATGAGATCCGATTAGCTCCTCATATATTTGGGACATAGTTTTCTCAAGTTTGTGTGAAATGAGGCTACTGATTAGGTATAATGTTACATACCTATTCTTTTTTCATCACATTCTGTATGTTGCATACGTATAGGTGAAGTTTTTCAATCTTGAATGATTTTTGCTGTTTTCATTCATAATGTTCTTCATTTGATAATGATTAGAAAAGGAAATTGAGTAAAGAGATATATGTATCTACACTCACCAGGGTCTGTCTACGATCTTGTAGTTTTTAAAGAAAATTGAAAAGCTGAATTTTTACAATGTATTCTGATTAAGTGTATATTTTGTAACAAGTATGAGGAGTTGACAAGGTGACATTGCAGTCCCCTCAAAGTCGGCTCAGAATTGATTGTCTTGTCCCGAGGTATTTTCTAAGACATTGATGACGGTCTTGTATGGTATGTTGAGTTTGAGGGAGCTGTCAACAATACAAAAATACTCTAAACTGATACTGCTTAAAAACTGTTTACAGTCGCCAGGGGGCATGTTAAACTGTATCGAGTTGAAATTGACTCACCAGGGTATGTAGTTTGTGCTGTCAACATGTGTGTATCTAGAGAAAAAAAAACAGACTTATTCAGTAACGTGGTTTTCAGTGTAGTGAGATATTATTCATTTTTTTCAGGCCCATCATTTGTGGTTTGTAACGAGGTGCTAATGATTGTAGATAATGTTATACCTTAGAACAAGTTGAACGTATATTCAGGAAGTGTGCAGTTTCATTTTCAGCTGCGAACCATGTGCATGAATTATTTAATTGTAGATTGTTGACTCTGATGCATACCATTAGGTGGTATTATTTTCGCTCTGGTATGTGGAAAAGAAGTAGAAGCTGAGTAGATTTCAGCAAGGTTTGTCCAGAGTAAAAGACTCACCAATGTGATTTGACTGTGTTTTAAGACATGGGTCAGAGAAAAAGAAGGGGTATGTAGCTGTCAACAGAATAAATGTTTTGTCGCCAGGTTACACAGGGTTGTAGTTTGCCAACGCTGGGCTGTGTTGAATATTAATACTTTCAGGAAGGTGCAAAGCTGTGAACCATCTGCATGAAAGTTGTTGTTTTCTGATGTACCATTAGGTGGTATTTCTACTGTCAGCTGTCCAACACTGTACATGGAGAGAAAAGAAGGGGATAAATGTTTTGTTTACACAGGGTTTGCCAACGCTGGGCTGTGTTAATACACACCCTTACATGTATACTTATTATGTGTGCATGTACTTGTGTGTGTGCTTATCTTACACATGCAGTCAGATCAGCATGGTTCAAAACCTACATGTGCCTACACACATGCTACATCAACATGTATAATTTCACAATTGTATTAATGCATATTCTGTTGCCTGCTTGCAATCCTACGCACAAATACATACACACTTGC
>JADBJO010000251.1:175000-177500 GCA_016801955.1 Conus betulinus | reverse complement strand
TAAAAAAAAAAAAACACTAGAGTCAATGTCAATTGGTATAGAGCATACAGATTTAACATGGCTGGTGAGAGTTGATCAAGCAAAACAGCAAAAAACAAAACAAACAAAAAACTGTGGGAAAAAATAGGAAGATAGAGGACCCACTTAGAAAAAACACGAAAGAAAAGGATTTGGGGTAAATGTGGAAAAAAAGGGAGGTTGGAGGACAAACAACAACAACAACAACAACACAACAACAACAAACAACAACAACAAGAGAATACTACACAATACGAGGGAGCGTCCCAAACAGCCAAATGAACACTCTTGCTATACGTAGCATCACCGTGCACAGAAACTTTTCAGCAGGGGGGGGGGGGGGGGGGGGGGGGGGGGGGGGGATTGCATTTAGCAGCAAATCAGTTTCCACAAGCAAGAGAGACTGTGCATTCAACTAACTAACGGCCAGTTTCATTCGGCGGGGTGACCTTTCTACATTTCGTCAATTTTCGTGCATTTCAAAGGAATCATATCATCAGTATCTCTTCAGAAAAGCCTTTAAGCAAACAAACAAACAAACAAGTGTTGAGGAGAGACCTGGCCATCTGTCGAGAGAGAACGATCGCCAGAAAGGAAACCAAGAATAGAAAAAAAAAAGCGGTCAGAAACGAAAGCACGCACAGACAGAAAGCAATCAGAAACGAAAGCAAGAAAGGAAAAGCAGTCAGAAACGAAAGCAAGAGCAGAGAAAAAGCAGTCACAAACTAACGCAAGAACAGAGAAAAAGGCAGTCACAAACGAAAGCAAGAAAGGAAAAAGCAGTCACAAACGAAAGCAAGAAAGGAAAAAAAAGCAGTCACAAACGAAACAAGAGAGCAGAGAAAAAGCAGTCAGAAACGAAAGCAAGAACAGAGGAAAAGCAGTCAAAAAAAAAACTGGGAAAGGTGGAAAAACGAAAAGTCAGAAAACGAAAGCAAGAACACACACACACACACACACACACACACACACACACACACACACACACACACACACACACACACACAGAGAGAGAGAGAGAGAGAGCAGTCAAAAACGAAGGCAAAAAAAACAGAGAGGAAAAGCAGTCACAAACTAAAGCAAGAACAGAGGGAAAGCAGTCACAAACGAAAGCAAGAAAGGAAAAAAAAGCAGTCACAAACGAAAGCAATAACAGAAAGAAAGCAGTCACAAACGAAAGCAAGAACAGAGGGGAACAACATACCTCTCCCTTGCAGTGGTATATATGTACAAATGAAGCTTTTGTGTTCACTTTCTTCAGATTTTTCAGTCCCTGAAAGCAGGGATGACAATAGGTGTCTGGTCACCCTATGTATGAGCTCAATTCATCTGCTCACTTGCTAGTTTCACCTAAACGGCCAAACACATGCTTGCCCAAAGAGAACACTTCGGTAGATGCAGAATCAACACTGTCCATTTTCATGCATATTTATCATTGACAAAAGCATCCAGTAAATTTCATGAGCTTTACTGAAGTTTTGGTTCCCCAGTTCTTAATGTAATTCTTGCTATTTCAAACATGAATAGCTCACTAACAAATTTCTTGTGTGAGTATAGTTTAGTGTGGCTGGACAAGAATATTAGCTCAAACAACTACGACAGATCAAGATACTAAAATAGTAAAGAATAAGAGGTACGTACATGCAAGGTCCGAACATTTATCGAGAAAAATCTGGAGAAAATTACATAAAATGTTAACTTGACGATAATCACTGTGCAAGGTATGTGGTTTTCCTCCTGTAAAAAAAATTAATTGAGGCGAAAATACCCCCCCCCCCCCCCCCCCCCCCCGAACCGAAAACATACAGTGAAGCAAACCCTTTAAATATTAATGAGACGAATAGCCCTGGAGTCGTAGCTATGGGCTTAAAAGGAGTCACGCAGCCCATGTTGAGTGTCGTGACATCTTTACGTTTCCCAGTGCTAGCTCAAAGCTCGTTACGAGGTTGAGAAGGGATGTGAGATCATATTATATTGAATACATGTGTCGGTAGCTGCCTGGTGTAGGAACTGGGCAGAAGACCGTGTGTACAGACTTACGTACCTCTGTGAATGTGTGTGTGTGTGTGTGTGTGTGTGTATGTGTGTGTGTGTGTGCATGCGTGCGTGCGTGTATGTGTGCGTGCATGCGTGCGTGCGTGTGTGTGCGTGCGTGTGTGCGTGCGTGCGTGCGTGCATGCGTGCGTGCGCGCGCGCGCGCGCGCGCGCGAGCGCGCGCGTGTGTGTTCTCTAGTATTCAGAGGTGCGGCTGACTATTATTATCTTTCTGTTCCTGGGAAGCAAAGCATACTTTTTGTGCCCGGTGGGAAAGTTGTCACAAATGAAAGCAAGAAAGAAAAATAAACGGTCAGAAACGAAGAACGAATAGCAGTCAGAAACGAATGATGAAAAATAAATAGCGGTCAGAAACGAATGAAGAACAAAAAAGCAGTCAGAAACGAATGAAGTATAAAAGCGGTCAGAAACGAATGAAGAACAAATA
>JADBJO010000251.1:155000-167500 GCA_016801955.1 Conus betulinus | reverse complement strand
GTTTCAGACGAGTTAATGGGTTTAACTTTATTCAAAAATAGTTTATAAGCTTCAAACGTGTCTTTTCAAAAACGTTTTTCTTTGTCCCGAGTGACAAGGCAATTCGGTCCGAGTTTATCTAGTTTTTGCACGTTCGGGTATTAAAAAAGCTACAACCCTTTTCCATTTATGACTTGATGTCCTGAGTTTCCTTATCCATCCACATTTCAAAGCTTGCATCAGTTTAAATCTGGAAATCCCGATGCTTCCCTTACCTATTCTTTTCCGCGCAGTCTTTCTACTAATTCTGTCTTGTGTATTATTCTATCGCACGAACGGATATTGTGCGGGTGGGTCGAAGAACTATTATACAAAAGGAATTGTGCTCTGATGTATTAGGGGATGTTACTAGAAGATTTGGAGATGTTGGGGATCTACTCAAGTAATTGTGGGATGTTAATAGATCGACACTGCAACTGACTAATGACTAAGATTCCGATGTACCGTTAGAGAGAGAGAGAGAGAGAGAGAGAGAGAGAGAGAGAGAGAGAGAGAGAGAGAGAGAGAGAGAGAGAAGTATTCAGTCAGAGATTCGAGGTAGAAAGTGAGCAAGTGTAGGTTCATGTTCAGAAACATACCAAACCGAAGATAGGACGAGGCAGAATATAATATAACATCCTTTCAATAAACAGGCTCTTAGAATTTACACATGTATTTATTTTGACTACAAGTTATAACAGACATTTCCCAGGAAATCTAACTCTCAACTAAGACCTTCTCTGTCTAGACTAATAAAAATAGATACACAAAAACACAGAACTCACATACCTTAACGCCATGATCACTGTGGCCAGGCCCGAAGGCCGAGAGGCCCAGCAACACCTGACTCACCTAGAGGATGCCAGGGAGGGGAGTTTATAGGAAGTTGATATCTTTAGTTTAAATAGCTTTTGCCTGAGTGTGAATTGAATAACTGTGTAGCGTGGCACGTCTTTGACACAGTCAGAGAACGCCAGGCACTGGACATTATCGAGGTCTGGTTTTCATTACTGACCCACTGCTGGGATGGGGGGAAGGGGGAGGGGCGTAGCAATGTGAGGGGTGGGGGGAGCAGGAGCAGGAAAGGGGACCTAGCATGCCAAGGCATCCAGGTAGGTAATGAACGGATGTACTGCTCGGGGAAGTGAGGTGGGTGGGAGGGAGGGGCTTAGAATGTCTCTCAGGCGTCACGCTACAGATCAAGGCAATCAATGGCTCGGTCCATCCTGGGTAGGTAGAATGACCGGATGTAACTGTTCGGGGAGGAGGGGATGGCACTGGAGAGGCTCAGAATGTCTCTCAGGCTGTGTGAGTGTGTGTGTGTGCGAGTGTGTGTGTGTGTGTGTGTGTGTGTGTGTGTGTGTGTGTGTGTGTGTGTGTGTGTGTGTGCGTGCGTGCGTGTGCGTGCGTGCGTGCGTGCGTGCGTGCGTGTGTGGTGTGTGTGTGTGTGTGTGTAGAGCTCCTTTGTATATCGCTCTGTGATAATTGCTCCCGCCTCCCTTAAAAAATGTCCCCATTTTTGCAATAATTGGAGATGAGAAGGGAAGGGCTGGACTATTTATAAAATACGGTTGTGACTTCATATTTCAGTACAGGAATGGCATACGATCGGGGTGTGTTTGAGGTTAGGGAATGTTAGACGCCTTTAGTCACGCATAAATTATTTGAAATCTGCATAGAGACTGCATTGCACATAGCTGTAGCCAGCATTACCATTTGTCACACGCCAATGAGTCCATTCTCTCTGGGAGGATAAGCAGTAATATGTCACTGCGTTTCATTTGTCACTTAGAAGCAAGAGTCATGTCACATATGGGGGAAGTGTGTCACAGCACAGCACTTTGAGTCATAGTGTGATCGGCATTTTTTGCACAGCGCAGATTAGGTACAGTTTCTAGAACAGTTCACACGCCATTTGGTCCAACTTATGTGCAGCGTTGAGAGGAACTGCGTTTCCTTTGTCACTTGAAGCAAGACGGCCTGTCCATCGGTGAGGGGTCAGATGGTGTTATGATGATGTCACACACGTCGTCCTCACAGTGAAGTGACGGCCTGTCCATCGGTGAGGGTTTGGTTGTTATGATGTCACCACCACACACACGTCGTCCTCACAGTGAAAGGTGACGGCCTGGCCATCGGTGAGGGTCAGATGGTGTTAGATGGTGATGTCACCACCACACGTCGTCCTCACAGTGAAGTGACGGCCTGTCCATCGGTGAGGGTCAGATGGTGTTATGATGTCACCACCACACGTCGTCCTCACAGTGAAGTGACGGCTTGGCCATCGGTGAGGGTCAGATGGTGTTATGATGTCACCCACCACACGTCGTCCTCACAGTGAAGTGACGGCCTGGCCATCGGTGAGGGTCAGATGGCGTTATGATGTCACCACCACACGTCGTCCTCACAGTGAAGTGACGGCCTGGCCATCGGTGAGGGTCAGATGGCGTTATGATGTCACCACCACACGTCGTCGTCCTCACAGTGAAGTGACGGCCTGGCCATCGGTCAGTGAGGGTCAGATGATGATGTGATGTCACACACACACATCGGTCTCACAGTTGGGCGTTCACACAGTGACAGTCTGAGATGTCGTCCCATCGGCCTGCCCATCGGTGAGAGTCAGATGGCGAATGCTGCCACATCAGGCATGATGGGCTGGAATCACGTTGTGGGGGACTGCCCACAGCGGGGAGGGTGTGATCACTTTGCCGACAGTCTGGCGTAATGCTTGCCGGTGCTCAACACGGGAGGTATACAGATGATTTCCAACCACCTTGGTCGGAAATGATGATCACGTACCCACAGCTGGGCGATATGACATAGACAACAGATATTGTGACAAAGTAGGGATGCTATTTAGCTGATGTATGTGCAATGCATTAGCTCGTAGGAATGGGGGGTGGAGGTTCACCAAATGGAGAGACAGAGAACTATACAGTGCAATGCATGCCATCCGTGTTCAGTTACATGTAGCCAGCGTACATTCATAATGGAATGAGCTACAAAATCGTAAAAATAATGTCAAAGTTGCAAACATGCAAGGCAAAGAGATATGAATTCCGACATGTAGCTCACTCAAAACTGCAAAATACAAGAGAAAGGCAAATAATACAACCTTCGTAAAAAAAAACAGAACATGTCATACCACATTCACAATAAGACAAAGAACTCATGATAAGTAAGCCCTGAAATGAAAGAAAAAAAAACAGTACTGACAGGGGCATAGTATGCATCAGTGATGAAGGGACTTTAAAACAAATCATTCACGACAAATGCAAATCATTCCAGCAAAGGCAAAATAATGTGGCATACGTACAACCCAACATAATGTAATGAAAAAGGACGAAGAATACATCGTCGGCGATTGATACCAATGAACAGTAACAAAACAAAACAAAAATCAGTGAGTCGGACCTGGAAAAGAGACGATGCCAAACAAAACACAATAGAAAATCAACACACAATCAAGAAGGATTGCAAGGGAAAATGCACGAACACTTCCATGAATTGTGAGACGTGAACCAGATTGCAAGGAACGCGTGAGGCACTGCTTTGGTTTTTGAACTGGAAGAGGTCACACTGGAGCCCGAAATTAGTTGAAGATTATAAAAAGGTCACAAAGAAACGCCACTTAATGATTGTGAGGGAAAGGTGTAATAAACATATTATCAAAGAGAATTGCATTCAAGGCTAGAAATGACTATAATGACACCAAGACATAACTAAACGAACATAGATAAATCAGTGAGTATCTTCTAGAACTGTACACACACAGTGTGTGAAAACAAAAGACAAAAAAGTGAAGTATTTTAAGTGGCGTTTTCTAATGGAAACAAGCAGAGGACTATTTCGCTTGCAAACCCGTACATGTGTCAACCATATACCGCAAACAAGTTAAAGCAAGAGTAGAATATGGTCTCGGGATATAGACTTCTACTTGATTGCAACAGGAATACAAATCTTCAATATAGAGTAGGTAACACACAGCAGAGCAGAGCTTAAGTGATTGTCGAAGGTGATGTCTTTTATAAAACTGTGATAAAACTGTGATATTCCGTTTACCAAAAGCAACTGAAAGTGGCATTAGAAACAGTCATAGACTGCATATGATAAAACTCCTCTTTGAATAAATAAAAACTCCTCTTTGAATAAATATTTCGTTTCTGTTACTAGGACGATGAGTTCACATGTTCTTTACATACAGCAGCATCATTGATGAATCGGAACCTGGCTAATAGCTGGACAGAACAAAGCAGTAACTTGCTTAACACAAAAAAAACAACAACAGTGAATATGTTAGACACACCTGCAGTGACGAATGAAGATGAACAATGATGAACATGAAGATGATGACCATGGCCATGGACAAGGAGATGAATATGGTTTGTGGTGACAGAAACAACTCATGCATGATCAGATGAATGAAAAATGGATGACACATAAACATGCAGACACGTCCTTACGTCAACGAAACAAGGATCCTTAACACGATACAAACACGACGAATGCGCATATTCACAAGGATGATCGCTTGCGCTGTGTACACAGAATGAGACCTGATGTGTAACGTGACGCTAATAAACGATGTGGAGCAAAAGAAACCGAAAGCAGCTACAACACATTTGAATCGATACGTTTCGCAAATCCGTTTCATGAGTGTGCACCGCGCACTGATTTAACACGTAATCCGAGAAAAAAAAAATGTATGGATAAAATTGTGAGTTGGTCTGTGCGAATGTGAGAAGTCGTTTCATTCCGACATCGAAAAGTACGTGCGCGTAAGGACGAACGCGCAGTCGCTCCAAAACAAAAATAAGCCGCAGAGGTAGAAGAAAAAAAAATGTCCGTTGATTCAGCAGCAGTTCTGGAAACACTCAAATTACGTGTTAATATCCAAACATAAACAAAACACTGAATGAAACAAAAGTACTTGAAAAATATTACGATTAATGGTCCTTGACGAATGGGGAGGGGGGGGGGGGGGGGGGGGGGGGGGATGAGGAGGGGAGATGGCAGTGATCGGCACAAATGAAATCATCTGAACGTTGACAATGGGCCTGATATATCACCAGCAGGAGAGTCGCCAGTGCATAACTCTCATATACAATGCTGAGTAATGAAATTATAGTAAGTAATCTCATAAAGTTCACTGTCAACTGGCACGAAGGAGCTGTATTACCAGCAGGAGAGTCGCCAGCGCATAACTCTCAAATACAATGCTGAGTAATAAAATTGTAGTACGTAGTCTCATAAAGTTCACTATCAACTGGCACGAAGGAGATGTATTACCAGCAGGAGAGTCGCCAACGCATAACTCTCAAATACAATGCTGAGTAATAGAACACTATATACAGAGGCAGGCAAGATTCTGGACCGTAGCACTTGGTCATGCGGCATTTGCGCCGAATAGTAGTAGAAGTAGTAGTAGCAGCCATGGCAGTAGTATTGCGAAGTCAACGAGGCGTAATGTGCCGTTAGGAGTAATAGCAGTGGGTGGAGAAGTAGGATTATGTACAGTGGGTTGTCAGCGCCCAGTAGTGTGCCATAATAAACCGACCGTAGATCAAGGGAAAGGGAGGTGGACCATGAATGATGACAATAAACGAACATAGACGACACCGACCTTGCAGGAATATTCATTACGTACGCACGTGGGCGTTTGAATTGTATAGCAGTGGCATAGGACTTATTAGGAGCTGAAATAGAGTAATAAGCGTATCTGTTTACACATGAACGGTAAGTAGACTGATAATAAACGTGATACGTTTAGAACTGAAGCATTATTTATCACTGAACGTGGATATTGTAGACAAGATGAATCAGACAAACAAGACGCGACAAGACGATCTGACATGTCAATGACACGGGAAAAAAATGTGCAGGGCATAGGTCAGTCAGGCGATGAACTTCGACACGGTCGACACCCGTTCTCAGTCTACACAATTGTTCCAATAGTGTTACGCCAGTAAAACCGGACCCGAATGGGGACTTGAGGTGGGTGTGGATGGTGACTTGGGGAAGCAGCATAAGCGCCATTCACTCAGAAGAGAAAAATGTTCCAGATCGATAGGCTGATGCAAGAGTTACAACAAGGTGACAAAGAGGGAGAAAAAGAACAATAATCACACCAGCACAAACCAACAGCTGACGGGACGCTGTCAGTTTGTACACATGCATGGTCAGACCCCCTAACCAACTACACACCTTGTGTGATCAATTTCAGTCTCCGGTCATCGAAACCGTATTGGCCAGCCTTGCTAACCACAAACCATGGGAGCGGGTGGGAGAGGGTGAGAGTGGGGATCACGTAGATTCCAGTCCACTGAAAAGTTAGTGGCGTGAGGTGGGAAGGGAACACTTGGCTGACAGATTAACAATAAATGACAATACACACATCGGAACGCTTCACAGGTACGAACTGGGTGCTTTCATTCAAATGACGTTTTCTTATTATAGGCTGAAAATGTCAGACACTGCGAAGCATAAAACGAAAATGAGACATGAGGAAAAATGGCGCTAAGCATACCCAACTTTTTTTTTTTTTTTTTTTTTTTTTTTTTTTTAACGGCGGACATGATGTTCAACTTAATTCGGAGCGATCGGTCGTCTGGCAGCTGGAGGCTAGCCGCTTTCTGGGGCGGGAGCAGAGCTGCCTTTTTCTTGTTAACAAGAATATTGACGTCATTTAAACGACGAAATGTGACGTGCGTCACTGAGCAAAAACAATTCCTGTTTTGGCAATTAACTATGCTATTTGTAAAGACGTATTTGGAGTAAATAAGTGTTAAACGTTATGAAAAATGCAAAACAAACAAACACATCAATGTTTTTTGTAAGCCAACGAGTCAAGTTGATGACTGCTTTTATTTATAGTATTTAAACGAACGATTTGAAACGCTTAATATCTGATCACCTTGTCAAGCAACATATTTTACTATGCATTGTTTTATGAAAGGTGTGCGGATTATCGTTGTTCTCTGTACGTGTGTTTGAAGTTATGTCTTGGCTACTTGAAGGAATGTTTAGAGAACTGAGTCAACGCAAAGCTAAATGTAACAAAGTTTAACAGGAGAGACTTTTTTTTTTTTTGTTTTTTTTCAACAGATGTCCCTCAACTACACGAATCACTGCATGAATAAAGTACGTGGATTGTACACATCAGGCTCAGCTTATTTTCACAGGATTAAACACAAAGCATTTATGCAAAATTGAACACTCATGAGAGGCACAAACAAGTAGGAAAAAAAATGATGATATACTGTACTCTGAGCAAGAAAGTGGCGGACATAGTAAGTGCACTGGCAATAAGGACATACTGTAGAACATGCCTTGCAAAGGAGAACGGGACAAACACTTCGGTTTTACGACAGTGACGCGCCATAAACTGAGTGACATGTAATGAAAGTGAGGAAGGAAAACGAACAAGTGGCATCACGTAAAGCGTTACAAGTGATTGTTATAGCTTTTAGATGAACAGTTGTAACAGTGATTATCACTTACTTTCAAACAGTTATGTGAGCAGGAGTGCATGACAGACTCGGTAACAAACTGGGCAGTTAGGTTACCTAATTCAAATGAAAACAACGTCCATCCTGTCCGTACTACACACACCAGGCCCACAGCCCTAGAGGACCGAGATCGCCTTAACTGGCAGAACGCGAGCAGGGTCAGTGAACCGAAACAACGCCGCTGGACCTTTCGCCGGTTAAGGGCCTAGTGGCCGCACGTTGTTAGGAGGAGTTAACGGTACAACATATTCGCAGGCGGGCGGCCACTGCGTGGTAAGGGAATCACCGGCGATGTGCAACTGAAAAGCCTGACTAGCAGGCCCATTGTGAATTGCTGCTATAATACCGCTCTAGAGTAATTCTTTTCTTTTCTTTCTTTTTCCTTTTTTTCAACCACCAGTTTTAGATAATTATTCATCCATGACAATTATTCATCCATGCCGATGCACGTATTAAAAAGAGTAGGTTCTGATACAACTGCACGGCCTGACGAGCTCATAAAAATTATACCAAGGGAGAGTATAGGTAGAGGCAACACGCTTGGCTGCAGAGTGAGGTGAGGAGGATCGACTTGCATCTCCACCAACTATCGCACGAACGGATATTGTGCGTGTGGGTCGAAGAACTATTATACAAAAGGAATTGTGCTCTGATGTATTAGGGGATGTTACTAGAAGATTTGGAGATGTTGGGATCTACTCAAGTAATTGTGGGATGTTAATAGATCGACACTGCAACTGACTAATGACTAAGATTCCGATGTACCGTTAGAGAGAGAGAGAGAGAGAGAGAGAGAGAGAGAGAGAGAGAGAGAGAGAGAGAGAGAGAGAGAGAGAGAGAGAGAGAGAGAGAAGTTTCAGTCAGAGATTCGAGGTAGAAAGTGAGCAAGTGTAGGTTCATGTTCAGAAACATACCAAACCGAAGATAGGACGAGGCAGAATATAATATAACATCCTTTCAATAAACAGGCTCTTAGAATTTACACATGTATTTATTTTGACTACAAGTTATAACAGACATTCCCAGGAAATCTAACTCTCAACTAAGACCTTCTCTGTCTAGACTAATAAAAATAGATACACAAAAAACACAGAACTCACATACCTTAACACATGATCACTGTGGCCAGGCCCGAAGGCCGAGAGGCCCAGCAACACCTTGACTCACCTAGAGGATGCCAGGGAGGGGAGTTGTAGGAAGTTGATATCTTTAGTTTAAATAGCTTTTGCCTGAGTGTGAATTGAATAACTGTGTAGCGTGGCACGTCTTTGACACAGTCAGAGAACGCCAGGCACTGGACATTATCGAGGTCTGGTTTTCATTACTGACCCACTGCTCAGGGATGGGGGGAAGGGGGAGGGCGTAGCAATGTGAGGGGGGGGGGGGGGGGGGGGGGAGAGGGGGGACCTAGCATGCCAAGGCATCTAGGTAGGTAATGAACGTGTGTGGTGTGTGTGCACCACGTGTTTGCTCGTGTGTGTGTATATGTATGTCTCTGTGATAGATACGAACTTTAGACATAGAAGACTCAACGCCTCCAAGAATTCGTCTGGTGGATTTGGCAGAAGTGTCAATAAATACACGATTTTAGACAGTACTAAAGATGTCAAAATTGCTGTTCTTCCTAGTGGCGTTAGAATTCTTTTAACCCAAACTCTGTACAACTGTATTACTTCTGAGAACTTTTAAGCAAAAAATTCATATCCGTGCAATCTGTGAGCTCTGCTGTAAGCCGTATTCCTAATATCTTAAATTTCGGAGGATTCCATTCCATTTTAAGATGTGGCATATACTTCCTTGCTGACTTTATTTCACGTCCTAGCCAAATAACTGATGCCTTTTCACAATTCAATAAGACGTGATATCTTACCAAATTCATCCAAGATCTTAATAGTTTTCTTCAAAAGTTAATCGATCTTCGTTTTTGAAAAAAAAAAACACCTGTGTGTCGTCAGCAGATTGTACAATTTTATGCTTAATGTGATCTATAGCTATACCCTTGATATTTTTGCTCTGTCGGATCATGTTTGCCAAAATTTTTCAACATATAAAACAAATAAATACGGCGAAATAGGATCACCTGCCTGCAACCCCTACTGATTTTAAGCCAATTTGATGTTTGTCAGTTTATGATTACAGTGGCTTTAGTATTTCTATATATAACATTTCTATCCAATTACATATATTATCTCCAAAGCCAAAGGCTTTACTTTAAACATAAAATTCCAGTCAATGGTACCGAAGGCTTTTCCGAAGTCGACACATAACAGCAACCATAGAAGTTTTTCTTTATTTAAATGGTATATTAAATCATATATAAGTCTAATGTTGTCTCTGACAAATCTTCCACGGATGAACCCTGTCTCACTAATTAGACTTGGAAGAACTGATTTCATTCTGGCTGCTATGCATGCTGACCCAATTTTATATACGATATTCAATAACGTGATAGGTCGCCAGTTTCTGATATATTCCTTAGATTTATCGGCTTTGGAAATACATATTATAATCCTTCTTTCTGAGTCGCAGATATTTCTTTTCTATCTAATCTTTCATTACGTGATCCAACTACAAACACCCCCAAATCTGTTTCCAGAAGAATTAAAAAAATTCACAGGTGAATCCGTTGCTTCCAGGACTTTTATTATTTTCATATTTTTAAAAGCTGTGGTTGCTTCTTCTACTGTTTTTTTTTTTCCTTCCAGAGTAACTGAAACGTCGTGATCAAGTTTGGGAAGCTCTTCTACATGCTCGTCGATGTTATAATAATAATAATAATAATATAATAATAATAATAATAATGTGCGGACTTCTATAGCGCGGTTTCGCGGTCTACGACCGCTCTCACCGCGCTTTACATGAAAACATAAAAAAGTACAACATACACGAAATATATAAGCTAATGTCACCATGAACAATAACGTAAAGCATTTAAAATGAATAAGCAAATTAGAACAATAAAATTTCACACATATTAGATTTATAGCTCATTTGTAAAACGATATGTCAACAACAACACAACTCGTTCAACACACACACAACACACACACCCCAGACCCCCCCCCCCCCCCCCCCCCCACACACACACACACACACACACACACAGAGCAATATGACAAGATATAAAATGATTGATTACCGAATGTTTTGTTTTAAAAACAAGGACATTAAGAAAGATGGGTGTTTATTTGGAATCATAATGCAATGTAAAAAAACATGTTTTTAATGCCTTTTTAAAAGATGATTTGGGCTGAACATAGCGGATAGATTTGGGCAGTGAATTCCATTGTCTTAAGGCAGCAAATGAAAAAGAACGTTCACCAAAAGTCCTAGTGCGAGTCCTCAGAATGCACGAAGTCAGATGATCTGTAGACGAAAAGAGTGGTCGGGATGTTGAGAAAATGGACAGCAAATCGGAAAAATAAGCTGGAGAAGACTTTGAGAAGAAATCGTGGCAAAGGAGGGATAGCTTATGCTGAATGCGTGCTTCAATGGGCAACCAGTGTAGAGTTTGTAACAAAGATGCAACATGATCTCTTTTTTTTTTTTTTAGCCTTAAATACTAGTATTGCAGCTGAATTTTGCACCTTTTGTAGCTTATCTACAGATCTTTTAGGGCATCCCGCTAAAAAAACGGCTAAATGTGTTACATTCTTCTGCTTGGCCTCTTTCATACAACTGAGAGTAGAAGTTATTCACTTTACCTATAATGTCTTAAGAATTTGTTAAAGCATTCCATGCCTATCTATCAATTAAATCATCTGTTTACTGACAAAATTTCGCTTCTCCAGACCACAAAAATAATCTGTGATCTTTTTTTCACCTTGAGAAATCCACCTAGCTCTAGATCTGATCAAAACGCCTTCCATTATCTTCTCTTTAATAGCCTGTAATGTTTCATTATTCGATCTAATTTCTTTAATATCGTCAGACGATTTTTTTCTCTCTCTCTCTAATGTATGAATTTCTTTTATGAGTTTTTTTCCCCCCCCCTTCTTGTTGTGTTTGTTTCTGTTTTCGAATGGAATATGTCATAGTTTTTGATCGAATTTTCATCAATAGAACGTGTGATATTGTAAATTCTAGTTTCCTCGACTGTGCTTGGTCAAACTCTACATTGTCGTCATACGCCCCTGCATACTCTAGTATTGTTTCTTTAATTATATTATTGATTTCAGTAACAAATTTAGAGTCTTTTAGTAATGAACAATTAAATTTCCAAAAATTGCTACCTTTACCTTGAGTAGGGTTCTTAAACTTCAGTACTACCATTGAGTGATCTTAAAAAAGTAGTTAATGACTCAGAATCAAAACTTACTTGGAGATTATTTCGACAGGGTTGCCCTGTCTTCATCAGCTCACTGTTGCTGTTGTGGCAACATGAAGCAAAATGCATCGTTGGAAAGTCCTTCAAGCAACAAGCAAAAAAAAAAATGTTCATGGCTTCTTAAACTGTGGTTACGATTATCAATGTTTCAATTAGCATGTACACTTTACTGGCTATTGAACGAACACATTCGTTCCGCTTTCAGTAATAATGAAACATTAAGTGCTTATGTGACCTACAAGAATCTTGGACCTTCACTTTAAGTGAAAGGGAAAGACTTTGATTCTGATCACGAGTAATGTTAAGACGTTCAGTTTTGTTTTTGTTTAGAGAATAATCTTCACAGAGGATGCCCAAAATCAAAACTTTCTGCTCGGATATTCGGAATACTTTGAGCAAACGGCAGGTAAGTGTTTGTTATGAATGTCGTTGACTCATCACCGACATATGATAAAAAACAACATGGGCTCTAGAACAGATCGTTAAGGCACACCTGCCGAGATTCTCTTCACATCCAACGTGTCGTCTTTCGAAATAGATGGCCGTTGCCTGTGATCGACCCCATAATCGAGTAATCTCCCCTCATCTCTTCCGCGTCTTTCCGTTTCAGTAAGAGTACGGTGTGCCGAAACGTGGTTGAAAGA
>JADBJO010000251.1:102500-147500 GCA_016801955.1 Conus betulinus | reverse complement strand
CGTGTCATTTCAAGGAGGAGAGAAGAACAGTGTTGGTGCGACAAGGAACGAGAAGATTTTGCGTGTCATTTCAAGGAGGAGAGAAGAAAAAGTCAAGCAAGAGCCGGACCTTGATCATTCAGGTAGCACACGCATTTTTGGGTCCCCCTTTCACTCCAAAACATTGCTGGGGAGTAGGCCCACGCCACGCACAGCTGCTAACCATGCCCGAATCCCTGAAAAAAGAAGAAGAAGAGAAGAAGAAGAAGAAGAAGAAGAAGGAGGAGGAGGAGGAGGAGGGAGGGGGAGGAGGAGGAGGAAAGAGAGGAAGAAGAAAGAAGAAGAAGAAGAAGAAGAAGAAGAAGAAGATGGATGAGAAGACGGAAGAAGCAGTAGGAGGAAGAGGAGGAGGAAAAGAAGAAAAAAGAGGAGAAGAAAGAAAGAAAGAAAGAAAAAAAAGAAAGAAGAAAGAAAGAAAGAAAGAAAGAAAAGGAAAAGGAGGAAAACAACAACTACCAAAAAACCTTGTTCAAGAGTCTACCTCTCAATGGTGAAAGACCTCCAGAGCTTTGTAATATGTTTTGCTGTTGTGAAGCAAGATGTAGGGTACATTTTTGGACATTTACTTCTTTTTTCGTCTTTTAACAAGAAAAGATCCTTGAAGTTATGAAGGAGTGGGTGAACTCTTATGTTGAAAATTGTGTGTTAGCAAGGTCGTAACGGCAAGATCCCTTTATTTTTTTGTTGACGACCGAGGCTGCAACCGAACCTTTTGCGAAGATTCCATGTTGAGGGAAAAGCTAGCTTTTCCCGTGGATTATGAGAGCCCGCATGGGTGGCGTTCTTTTTTTCTTTTGTTTTTCGAGTTTGCACACACGCACGCGCACACGCACAGACAGACAGACAGACAGACAGACAGACAGAGACACACACACACGCACACACACACACACATGCTCTCTCTCTCTCTCTCTCTCTCTCTCTCTCTCTCTCTCTCTCAGGGGGGTTGGGCCACACACCGGTTCATGACTCCGGATGTCCCTCTGCTGCCCCTTTTTTTTTTTTCCCATCTTGGGATGAGCCATGACTGGGATTCGAACCCATGCCCTTCTGGACATGCTCATTTCCACTTAATGACTCGCGCACTAACCACTGAGCCACAGGGACACCTGATATTTGTAGGAAAGTTAAGCCTTATGAAGTTCACTTTTTTTCCTCCTTGACCAGATCCAACTTGAACACCTCTCTGCCGCTTCTGCCATTGCTTTCAGGGCTTTGGTTTTTTCCCTCCCTGCAACTGAGAGCTGTTTCATGAGGCTGTATGCAGACGTTCCCACAACCCCCCCTAGCTCCAATTTCTGCAGTGAGGACTTTGACCTGATAGCCTTCTCTCCTCAGGCTGTTTGCCAGATCAGCATACTTTTCAGTCTTGTAGATCTGAGCTGCCTCCATTCTGTTCTCATATGGCACCGTGAGCTCGATCATGATCAGCTGCTTGGTTGACTGAGAGTGTAATACTATGTCTGGTCTCATGCCACTCTTGCTGATAATCTCTGGGTGACTATTCCATTCTGGGAGGTCTGCTGTGCACTCCCAGTCATCTGCCCCGTCCAGCAGACTCTGCCTGCATTCCGAGTGGCACTGTTGTTCTTGGCCATGATTCGCTGCCTCCTGCCGTGAAGAATGTTGCGGGTGCTTTTGGAGTCCTGATTTTCCCTTTTGTGGTGTTGGTACTAGCCCAGACTACTTGTACAATCTCTTTGAGCACTTGGTTGTGCCTCCATGTGTACCTTCCTTGAGCCAGGGCTACTTTACATGAGCTTAGGACATGCTCTCACTGTTTGTTTTTCATGGCAAAGGGGGCATGAAGGATCGTCTGTTTTTCCCCACTTCACCACCAGGTTTGCATTTGAAGGCAGAAGGTCATATGCAGATCTGAGAATGAAGCTGATCCTGAGAGGGGCCATGTGCCAAATGTCATTCCAAGTGAGACTTCTTTGGAGTGCATTCTCCCACGTTGTCCATTGCCCTTGCTGGCTCTGCTGGACTGCTTTTTGGAGTCTTTCTTGGTCTTCTTCTTTTCTCATCTCTCCTGAATCATCATGTCTCTTTTGGCTTTTCCTTTGGCCTTTTTCCACCATTCAGTTTTGGTCACCCCCAGTCCTTGTCTGTTGGTCTGTGTGTGTCCTGTTATTTCTCTGATCTTGAGACTTTCTTTTGCAGAATCCATCGCCTCTTGAACTTTCCATTTTCTGCCTGTCTTCAGCTGGGGCTTGATTGCTTCAACCACCTTGTCTCCTGAGTCCTCCAGCATGCTTTGAAGTCTGATCTTCCCTGCTTTATATTCCTCCAGGATGGATTTCAGTGGTAGTTTCAGCTTTGCTTGGCGACAGTATAGCGCTATGTCAGTCAGACAGGGTGGGACACCAGCCATTTCCTTGTGAACTTGTTGATTTTGGATTCCATTGCCTCCACTATGCTGGTGCAGATGTCGTATATCATCAGAGGCCATAGGAGCTTTGGTATCAGCATGAACTGCAGACACCAGACCTTGTATATTTGCCAGGGAGCCACACTGGTCAATGGTCTCCAAGCCTTCTTCCGACATCTGTTTGGTTTCTTTTGCTCTTCGTGTGTGTGTGCTTTCAGCGTATCATCATACCATCTTCCAAGGCTCTTGACTGGCTCTTCTGTTACTGTTGGAATGGTCTGGTTGGCAACACTGAAGACCACAGATTCGGCCCACTTTTTCCTTTCCTCAGTGAGAGAGACTCCGTGATTTCTTTGGCTTGAACTTCATTCTGGATGAGGCAACTATGTCGTCCAGCCTCTCCAGCACGTGACGTGTCTCGTCTTCTCTGGATGAAATCACTGTAGTGTCATCCATGAAGGCCTTGAGAGGGGGCATCTTGTATCCATCGCCAAGGTCTGTTTGTCTTGCGTTGCTTGTTGCTGCTTTCAAGATGACTTCCATTGCCAACACGAACAGTATTGGGGAAATGCACAGCCCATTGCAATGCCCACTTCCAAGTTGATCCAATCTGTTGTGTACTCCTTGGTAGAGAACCGCATTGAGAAGCCATTGAAGTACTTCTTGAGCATGTCGCGGATGTTCTTTGGCACATGGTACATCTCAAGAGCCAACTGTATCTCTCATGGGGTACAGATCCATATGCGTTTGCCAGGTCGAGCCCACACTACGTCCAGGTCTCTCTTTTCTGTTTTTGCTCTTTGGATTGCGTCCCAGATCATTGTGGCGTGTTTCTCTACACAGCCAGCCACGCCTGGAATGCCACCTTTCTGGACTGACACATCCAAGTACTTGTTTTCCATGAGGTACTTGGTCAGCCTTGCTGCCATGACAGAGAAGAAGATTTTTCCCTTCGACGTTCAGTAGTGATATTGGCCTGAACTGGCTGATGTCACTTGAGTTTTGCTCTTTGGGGATGTACACACCATCTGCCGTCATCCACTGGCCGCTGATCTTCTGATTTCTCCAAGCTGATCGCAGCAGCCTGTGGAGCCACTCCAGCACCTTGGGACATTTCTTGTACAGCTGGTAAGGTATTCCGTTTGGCCCTGGTGATGATTTGGCTCTGGCTTTGTCGACCACCTTCTTGATTTCCGCCAACGTTGGAGGCTTGTCATTGAACTGTTCCTCAGGGTTGTTTGGCCACACCAGACCTTGAATGTCGAGTGGTGCTTTGCTCTGTGAGTCAGAGTATGTTTTTCTCAGATGCTGCTCAAGAACTCCTTTTTGTCCACACTTAGGGTCCCAGATTTTGGCTGCTCGAACAGAGTTCTGGCAAACTGGAAGGGGTCTCTGAAGAAACGCTCTTGTGTCTTCTTCTTTTTGCTTTTCCTCTTCCTCGCAGATTCCGCTTTGCTGAGGGCGCTGTGTTTTTTGCTTTCAGGTCTTCCCAGAGAGTTTTTCCAAGCCTTGTTTTTTCAGCTGGCAGAGCAGTCTTCATTTGCTTCTTGAGGTTTTTCTTTTGGACCCTGATCTTGTCCATCTGTTCTTGGCGTCTGGATTTCTTTGGAGGTTTTTTCTCTTTGGGTAGTTTTGCTCCATAGGCGTCTCTACATGTGGCATACACAATGTCCCCATATGTGGCTAGTTTGTGTTTCCAGGGTGCTTTTTTTCCTATCAGTGCATCGAGTCTTTGGACGATTTTTTTTGCATCCAGTTTCTCCCCAATCTTCAGTCTCGTTTGCTCGTGGCAGGTTGAGTTTCAGGCGCCTGGCATCGAGGGCCTGTGCAAATTCCTCATCCGAACCAACAGCGTGGATGTCCTTGGCACTGTGGTTTAAATCCTGGCCTTGGTCTTCCGACGTCTTATCTGCTGATGCAGTGCGCTGCTGCTCATCAGATGAGTCTTCACACATCCCATCTTTGTTCTGTGGATCTTCATGCCACGGGTGGTAGCGAAACGCTTTCCACAGACACATGGATATTCCATTTGGTCCATGTTCGTAGTCCGTTTGGGATTTGCAGTCGTGATTGGTTGAGCACCGATGGATTCATCATTCTCTCCCCCCCTTTCGTAAAGAGAATTAGCATCTGAATGTGTAAGTTGTAGTATAGTGGGACTCGTCGCTTTCCCATCTGAGTGCAGTTAGTTGACTTGTATTCTTCCCTTTTGCTGTTCAAGTATCATTCAACTTGCCAGCTCCTGCTTACACGTAGATCAGCTCTGAACACAACAAGAGCAGTAGCGGCTTCGAGACTACTCATTTAAGAACAAAATTACTAGAAATCATGGACTAGAATCATGCGAACTTAACAACGACGTGAACTGCGTTGACTTTGCGTCTGTGCTCGTGATTTACAAACCTCAGCTTTCAGAGCGCTCCACGATGTCCTCTCGACCCTCTGGGAGGAACAGAACAGACCAGCAGACCTCCGTGATGCCGTTATAAGAACAAAGGGTAAAATCAGACTGTGGTAACTACAGAGGAATTTCTCTTCTCTCTATTGCTAGAAAGATACTTGCCCGCATATTCCACAACAGGCTCATCAACAACATCTCTGAAGACAACCTTCTGAAGCCCAGTGTGGTTTCCGCCCTGGCCGCAGTACCATAGACATGGTGTTTGTTGTGCGACAAGTACAGGAGAATGCATTGAGCAGCAGATGGACTTGTACGCAGTGTTCATAGACTTCACCAAAGCTTTTGACACTGTCAACAGAGAAGCTTTGTGGACATCTTGATGAAGCTGGGCTGTGCACACAAGCTCACCGCCTTGATAAGACTCTTCCACGACAACATGACTGGACATGTCCTTTCTAATGGTGAATGCACAAACTCCTTCAACATCTCAAACGGAGTGAAACAAGGCTGTGTCCTCGACTCCATGTTGTTCAACTTGTCCTTCACACAGGTCCTTCTTCATGCTGTGAAAGATCCGAACCTGGGCGTATACATCAAGCACCGCGCAGATGGATCCGTGTTCGATTTAAAAGGATAGATATACAACAAACACTACAAGAGGAAAGGGGAAAAAAAACTAGTTCAACATGTGGTGTGGTCGAAGATGAGACTCATTGTTGCTTAGGTGATCCAGATCCAAGCTGTGAGGACAGAAAACAGCGGAACAGTCATCTAAAGAGACACCGGACCTATACTTTAAAAACCACCTTCAAGTGGCCTAAACAATCGATTACGTAAAGTGTGTTATTGGGGTAAGTATATAAAATAGTCCGATCAGCCTCCTACTCTGATATGATTGTAAATTTTGCGATTACTTGTATTGATTGAGATGTGATGTAGTATACTCGTACATGTATAAGTAGGTGTGTTTGTATGTGTGTGTGTGTGTGTGTGTGTGTGTGTGTGTGTGTGTGTGTGTGTGTGTGTGTGTGTGTGTGTGTGTATTTGTTAAGATAGGTTGTTAAAATTTTTTGTATATGTGGGTCAATTCCATTCATTGCACGTGTGGTCTGTGATTCTAAGGTTGTTTGCTGGGGTCTGTTCAGGGGGAATCCAGGGGACCCACATATACAAAAAGGAAATCAGGACCTGCACGCTATAAAAAGACCAATAGTGTGCCCCCCCCCCCCCCCCCCCCCCCCAAACATCCTGATGAGAGCAAGGGGCTGGAAACAAGCTTGTTGGTTTTAAATACTGGTTTTAATACTTCATTTTAAAAACCTATCTTAACAGATGTTGCTCCCTAGGTGGTTGAGCTTCTTTGGAATTTTGAAGGGCACTTTTATATTATTCATGATATATATATATATATATATATATATATATATATATATATATATATATTTATAAACAAAGCTTGCTCTTATGTCTTAGATTGCTGAAATAGGGATAGATAAGCATACATATCTGCAGTGGTAGATAATTCTGCCTAACTAACAGTATGTGTTTGTGTGGATGAATGGGGAATAATAAACGCTTCTCAAAATGAGCCTTCAGCAAGCTTATAGTCTCCAAGGCGGAGACACTCTCCCTAATGGGGGGGGGGGGGGGGGGGGGGGGGGGGGGGGGGGGGGGGGGAGGGGGGGGGGGGGGGGGGAGGGGGGGGGGAGGGGGGGGGGGGGGGGGGGGGCTCACTAACATATATCTCCTGGTCAGATGTCGGTATATCGAAACTTCGTTGTTTCTCCTCAGTGACCGCGGAAAGTGGTGACTGACTTCTCTGCCTTTTCGGTTTTAAGAAGAATGCTATCCCAGAAAAAAAAAGTCTGGTTAGGCAGAAATATCTACCACTGCAGTTATGTATGCTTATCTCCCCCTGTTTCAGCAATCTAAGACATAAGAGCAAGCTTTGTTTATAATTAAATATTTCTTGCAGCCATTGCAACACCCAAGCTGCTCTGTAAGTTTGCTGGAATGGTGCTCGGTTACTTATCCTTGGAATTTATTAGTTTATTGTACACACACACACACACACACACACACACACACACACACACACACACACACACACACACACACACACTCACACACACACACACACACACACACACACACACACACACACATGAAACAATAAATTCCAAGGATAAGTACCGAGCACCATTCCAGCAAACTTACAGAGCAGCTAGGTGTTGCAATGACTGCTGCAGAAATATTGAATTATAAACAAAGCTTGCTCTTATGTCTCAGACCATAGAAATAGGGGGGCGACAAGCCTCCACATCTGCAGCGGCAGATGACTCTGCCTGACTGACAGTATGTGCTTGAGTGGGTGAATGGGGAATAAATAAATGCTTCTCAAAATGAACCTTCAGCAAGCTTATAGTCTCCAAAGCGGGAGAGTCAAATTACCACTTTCCGCGGTCACTGAGGAGAAACAATCAGGTTCGAAATACCGGTATCTGACCAGGAGTTATATGTTAGTGAGCTTTCTCCCCCATTGGAGATGGTCTCCCGCTTTGGAGACTATAAGCTTGCTGAAGGTTCATTTGAGAAGCATTTATTTATTCCCCATTCACCCACTCAAGCACATACTGTCAGTCAGGCAGTCATCTGCCGCTGCAGATGTGGAGGCTTGTCTATATATAATATATATATAATGCTAACTCTCTCTCTCTCTCTCTCTCTCTCTCTCTCATCTCTCCCTCGTCTCTCCCTTCTCTCTCTCTCTCTCTCTCTCTCTCTCTCTCTCTCTCTCCCTCTGTGTGTGTGTGTGTGTGTGTGTGTGTGTGTGTGTGTGTGTGGTTCTACCTCCCCCCCCCCCCCTTTTTTTTCTTCCTTTTTTTCTGTTTTTCTTTTTTTCCACGTGTAATGTCACTACTTATCGTGAAAACACGTTAACAGAAGATCCATTCAGTCATTCATTATCAATGACATGCCTTGCGTTTGACAATCTAAAAATCCGTATTACGAAACATGCCCATGGTTGCATGAATGTGAACTGACAATAATGGCTGTGTATAAATGGTACAAACGTAAGCCATGATCTGTTTTGATAGCACTATGCCGAGTCTGTAGACCCTTCAGGGCTCTAGGCATAATTAAAGTCTGAGTGTGAGTGTGAGTGTGAGTCTCTCTCTCTCTCTCCTCTCTCTCTCTCTCTCTCTCTCTCTCTCTCTCTCTCTCTCTCCTCTCTCTCTCTCTCACACACACACTCACGTAGGCACACACACACACACACACACACACACACACACACACACACACACACACACACACACACACACACAGAGTCACCCTCTTTATTCTTTCTGTTCTGATTCTTCCCTTCTACCACAGATCTTAACATGTTTTTTTTTTTTTTTTTAATTTTGTTTTTGTGGACTTCGCTTCTTCTTTATCAATAATCATTTTTATTCTTATTCCAGTTAAATGAAAATTTCATCCTTAAGTTTAACTGTTAAGCAATCCATGGTATATCTGAACATACCGGTACGTGAACACTTTAAGATAGGATCGACTTTATATAAAGAATTTGTATCTGGTTTGCTAAATTAGTATAATGAGTATTTAAAAAACAAAAGAAAACAAAAATTAAAATGAAATGAGAAAAAGAAACATGAAAAGACATATTTTATATTGTTTGCATTTTGAAACCTTCTTTATCTAAGGAAACAAAAAAAGCAGTGTCAGAAGTGGGATTCGAACCCACGCCCACATTCGTGGACCAGAACACACTCACCACTCCATGAGCGGAAGACAGATAGTCTTGAGTCTGGCGCCTTAGACCACTCGGCCATCCTGACCTTCTGGTAGATTGGCCGAAATATAATAATATTAACCTTTTGTCATAGGAAAAAAACGCGAGAGATACGCAGAGGGCAAAATTCAAACTCAAAAAGCTTCACATACAACATCAAGGAAATACTTTGAATTTCTGTGCAAACTTTTCAACGTACAAATGCAGTTCAAGGGAAGTAACTGTTTGTGTAAGAACGGACGATAAATCGTTTAATATCATCACACTTGCACACAGAACAGGATCCGAACACAGTGACAGTCTGGTTATTAAGTTAAAAACAAACAAAACAAACAAACAAACAAAAAAACAGAAAAAAAACAAAACAAAACCAACACACACACACACACACACACACACACACACACACACACACACCATAAAAACAGAAGAAGATGAAAAGAAAACAAAAGGAAAAGGTGCTTCCCTGACCACCTTCACACGTGCTAGTGATGTCGGTGCTTGATAAGCGCTGTGACCCTCGTTGGAAGGGTCGCCCTCAGTCGAAATAAAACCACCTGACACTGATAACAATCACCACTGTGAGATCGACCGCCTATCTCGGCGACGAAATTATTGTCTGGTCCCACCACAACCCCTATTAACCCCCCCATGAGTTTTTCCCCCCCCCAATTTTTGCCCCACCCCCCACCCCCCCCCCCCCCCGCCCCTCTTCCATTCCCCCAACTATCCCCCCCCAGCCCCCCCCCCAACACCCCCCCCCAAAATTTCATCCTTAAGTTTATATTGTTAAGTCAACCCATGGTAACCTTCCCCCCCATACCTACGTCTCCCCCACTTTAACGTGCTCTCCGAATTTTCCCCCCCCCCAACCCCACGGCCCATCTCTCCCTGCCCTACCCACTGTACCCCACGCCACTTCCTTGGTCTGAAGACATATATCCCCCCCCCACCCCCCCACCCCCCACCCCCCACCCCCCCCCCCCCCCCCCCCCCCCCCCCCCCCCCCCAAATGAAGCCCCCCCCCACTTAACCACTCCACATGAACACCACCCCCCCCCCCCCCCACCCCCCCCCCCCCCCCATATTTTACTATTGTTTGCCCATTTTGAAAACCTTCTTTATCTAATAAACATAAACCCCCCCACACACCACCCACCCGCCATGTCACCCCCCAGAAAAATTCGCACCACGACCACGCCCGTGGAACCCCCCCCACACTCACACTCCATGAGCTCAAGACAGAGCGTCACAGTACCACCTCAGGAGACCACTTGGCATCCTGACCTCTGTGCAAGATTGGCCGAACGGTAATAATATTAACCGTTTGTCCACCCCAGGACCCAAACCACAACCCGAGAGATACGCAGGAGGGCCAAAATTCCCCCTCAAAAGCTTCTTTTACAACACAAGGCCCCACTTTGAACACTGGTGCACACTTCCCGAACCCAGTGACAGTTCTGTATTAACTTTTGTAAGAAAACAAACGATAAATCAACCTACCAACAACCACACCCAAAACCCCCCCCCCCCCCCCCCCCCCCCCCCCCCCCCCCCCCCCCGAAAAAAAAACACACCCACAACCACACACACAGCACACCACACACACACACACACCACACCACATAAAAACTAGAAGACTATGAAAGAAACAAACCAAAAGTTGCTTCCCTTTACCAACACCACGTGCTAGTGATGTCCAACCTTGATACCACACACCCCCCTCACAGGATGGTCCACCCTCAGTCGAAAACACCCCCCACCACCTGACACTGATAACAATCACCCTTGAGATCAAGCCGCCGATCTCCTTGACCAAACTTATTCCCTCCCCCCCCCACCAAGTTGCTTGATAATCTTTTTCCCTCCCCCCCCCCCCAACCCCACGCCCTCCCCAGTCCCTCTCCCACCACCGTTCACTCTCCTTCCTCCCCCCACCCCATGTCCAGCTCCCCACCGCCTTCTCTCTCCTCCACCTCCCTCCTCTTTCCTCTTTTCTCCCCCCCCCCCCCCCCCCCCCCCCCCTCTTCCCCCCTCTTTTTCCACCCCCCCCCCCATTTTCACCCCTTTCTGTGTTCCCCCCCTATCTCTTTCTTTGCTTCATTTCCTTTCCTCTCTCTTCTTCTTCCCCCCCACCCCCCCCCCCCCCCCCCCCCCACCCCCCCCCCCCCCCCCCCCCCCAACACCACCTCCCCCCCCCCCCCCCCCCCCCCCCCCCCCCCCCCCCCCCCCCCACCCCCCCCCCCCCCCACCACCCCCCACCCCCCCCCCCCCCCCCACCCCCCCCCCCCACCCCCCCCAACCCCCCCCCAAACCCACCCCCCCCACCCCCCCCCAACTCCCCCCCCCACCCCCCACCCCCCCCCCCCCCCACCCCCCCACCCCCCCCCCCAAACCCACCACCCCACACCCCCACCCCCCCCCCCCTCCCACCCCCCCCCCACCCCCCCACCCCCCCAACCCCACCCCTCCCCCACACCCCACACCCCCCCCCCCCCCCCCCCCCCGCGTCTGCTGTACTTTCGCTCACATACACTCGAGTTGACTCCCCGAACCCAACCCCCTTTCAACCCCACAAACACACACTGACACAACCTAGACCTTCACAACACACACCAACACACACACACACACACACACACACACACACAACATAATCCATTGCTCTCTGTAGCCTCAAGGGGTTAACGCATATCGGTCCGTGGGCCATCCATCGCTGGCGGCTGATTCACATTTGCCGATTAAAATCTGTCTTTCTACCCAGCCGTTTGCTTTTGCTTTTTTTCCCTTTCTTCCTTGTTTCCTTTCTTCTTCTTGTTAACTTTTTTTCTTCTTCTTTTCTTTCTTCCTCTTTTCTTCTTTTCCTCTTCATCTTTCTTTTTGTTTCTTTTTTCTTTTTTCTTTTTTTTTTTCTTTCTTCCTTGTTTCCGTTTCTTCTTCTTGTTATCTTTTTTCCCTCCTTCTTTTTTCTTTCTTTCTTCCTTTCTTTCCTTTTTCTTTTTTTTCTTTTCTTTTTTTCTTTCTTGTTTCCTTTTCTTCTTTGTGTATTCTTGTCCCTCCTTCTTCTTTTCTTTCTTTTCTTCTGCTTCTCTTTCCTCTTCATTTTTTCCTTTTCTTTTTCCCTTTTTTTTTTTTTGCGTATTACCTTGTTATTACCGACGAACAACAACAACAACAACAACAGCAACAACGACAACAAAAAAAGAAAGGAAAAAAAAAAAAAGACCGCCCCCCCCCCCCCCACCCCCCCCCAAACGACAACCCCCCCCCCCCCCAAAAAGCCCCCCCCCCCCCCCTACAAAAACAACAAAGAAGGGTGAGTCAGTAACATACTGAGATAGGTCAACCTCAGTTGAGGTGGGGGAAATATCGGGCAACTGAGACGGCGAAGTGAAACTGAACGATTAATCACTCACCGTCACACTACCGCTCTCTCTCTCTCTCTCTCTCTCTCTCTCTCTCTCTCTCTCTCTGATGGGGGGGCCGATGCAATAGCTGACTGAGATCACACCCCCTTCCTCCTTCTTGTACCGAAAAAGTTAAGTAAAAATGCTGATCGAATTAAAAAAAAAATGAAGAGGGGCATAGAAGCTGTGACAATTATATTCTATTCGCCTGAAGGCTCACAGACTGAGATCCATAGCCAGTCAAGATAAAAAAAAATTGTACACCCATGAAATTTAAATTCTAAATGCCAGCAGCATGAAATCTTTTTTTCTTTTTCTTTTTCTTTTCTTTCTCCTTTGCTGCGGCATGAGAACAGGAACTGAACTGCAGGGCTGCCAAAAGGAGGAACAAACAAATTACCAAACAAAACACAACGATGTTTGATTTATCAATGTTCCGCAGGCGGGACAAATGACATTCAAAACAATCAAACAAAAGACGAACAGTCAGACATTTATCTCTTCAATCTGGGTGCTGAATTTGGTCTTGAGTGAACAAGACGTCGTCGTGGTGTGTTTGACAGCTTCATGGAGTAGATTACTCTACTGCAGTACGGCTTTTTCATTTTGTTTTCTCCCTGCCATTTCTTTGTTTATCACTATTAACTGCCGCAGTTAGAAGCTGCCTCGTCTGCAGATTTGTTATCTGATGATCATCTTCGCTTTCACTCTGTCCTTATCAGCCCTCCTCCTGTCTCAGTTATCCAGATGCACCCACACCAAAAACAGTACGTCTTTGCCCACACCAAGAAACTTAGCGCAAGGGCACTAACTGTATAAACCCTGGCCTCTACTGGATAGAAAGATTTGCCTCCCATTTCAAAGCTGTCCTATTCATTACATTATAGAAGTGCAGAGGTTGCATGTCCACGCTCAGCAACAGTGAAATATGGTGGACGGGACTAACTGTCCTAGGAGACTGGGGTTTGGGGACTAAGCTAACACTTCAACTACATCGCCAGAATGACAGCATGTTCACGAATGAGCGCTGAAGAATGATATGTTTTTCTTGTGTGTTCGGCGTCAGCCGTATTGACCCTGCAATGTCTGATTACGACTTACGTGCTCTGCTATTAGGCTAATTCAACACTCTGCGTCGTTTTTCTACCAGTCTAGTTGTTTTTCTGTCACGAGCAGATACATGCAAACGTTATAACCAGCAAAGATTTATTTAACGTCGTTTGCTTCCACATGTAAAACTTCGCTTTGACAACGGTATACAACAGCTCAGTGCTCGGTTCGAAAGCGAAACAAAACACAATAAAACAAAAGAAACAAAAGAAAATTCACACACACACACACACACACACACACACACACACACACACACACACACATACACACAAGCACAACACACACGCACTTGCTTGCGCATTTGCTCGCAGATATCCTCCCTTCCTATTCACACCGTGCTCGCAGATGTGTCCCTGTGAGTGAGTGTGTGTGTGTGTGTGTGTGTGTGTGTGTGTGTGTGTGTGTGTGTGTGTGTGAGTGTGCGAGTGTGTGTGTTTGTGAGTGAGTGAGTGTGTGTGTGTGTGTGTGTGTGTGTGTGTGTGTGTGTGTGTGTGTGTGTGTGTGTGTGTGTGTGTGTGTGTGTGTGAAATAAAGAAAGAAAAGAGGAAGAAAATGATCAAACCAAACGAAGATGGAGAAATCAAATGACACGCGTTTAATGACCATTTCTCAAGCACCTGCATGACATAAAACACCTTTTAAAAAGAGATACAGAAGAATGATGCAACTGATATTGATGAAAAGAACAACAAAAAAAGAAAACCCTCAAGAATGATTAATTTCGCATACAGCTTTTGCACACCGAATGATCTGATTTGATATATGCTAATCATAGATTTCATTTGATATATGTTTTTCTCCTGCAAAAAAAAATAGGTACTAAAAAGCAATTTGAATAAATGCATCAAAGAAAGCAGAAACACTACGTTCTTGAATGAGTTCACTCGTATTTATAAACAAAATAAATAAAACGCCAGCATTTCAGTGTGTGTATGTGTATGAGAGAGAGAGAGAGAGAGAGAGAGAGAGAGAGAGAGAGAGAGAGAGAGAGAGAGAGAGAGAGAGAGAGTATTCGAGAGAGAGTGTGTGTGTTCGTGCGTGTGTGTGTGTGTGTGTGTGTGTGTGTGTGTGTGTGTGTGTGTGTGTGTGTGTGTGTGTGTGTGTGTGTGTGTGTACGCGGTATAGTGTAACTCCCACCTTACTAATGAAATATTTGCACAGGAATTGCTTGAATTGATGAGGAACTCTTTTGAAGCTTGAATCGATTATCCATGAAACGGAAACAGATTCATTCCTATATTCTTGTTGCTTATAGCCATGGCAATCTAAAGGGCTACCTCAGGGCTGTAGCTGTCAGCTCGTCAGAGTCCATCGCCTGAGTAGCTGACCGACTGATTGACTGCCTGATTGACTGACAAGTCAGTTAACTGACTCACCGAATGACCGGATTATTCGTTGACCAGTTGATTTAATTAACTATCCTAAGTGGAGATGCCAATTTCAGGCGACACCCCGAAGAGAAGAGAAGAGGGCCGAACCCTTCTTACAGTACCACGAAGAAAACCAATGCGCATGTATGAAAAAATACTGAAATGTATGTATCTTACATAGCCTCTTAAACATAAAGCTAACAAAGGATTAAATCAACGATGACAGAGTCGCTATCTACTTTTCTAAAAAAAAAAAAATCAATCCAAATTGGCTATGGAAGTAATCAATATTTTTTTTTTTGTATTTTAAGCATACACCTTCGTTTAGATATGTGTAAAAAAAAAATCCGTTTCACAGCCAATGGTAATACAATAAAGTTTTTGTCTACATCTACTATCACCAACTTAAGAATAAAGCTCGCAGCGATCGTGTAAGCTACAGTACTCGCACTGAAATTTGCTTTTTTCCCCCCCCCCCCCCCCCCATTGCTTTTGGTGTGTGGGGGTCAGTGTGCATGTTCACCTGATCTAACGAACAGAAATCGCAGTGGGGGTGGGATGGAATTATTGACCGTGACCGTGATGTAGCCGGAGAAAGGAAGGGAGGGGGGTGGGCGGGGGGGGGGAGCGAGAGTTAAAATCACGGGCAATTAAACCGGACAGGTGATCAGTAAGGGCACGGGTGATCAAGGGGATGCCATGGATTTCCATCTGGTCTGAGACTGCAGTCACAGGTATGTAACGTCTGGCAGGCCTGACAGACTGCAAACATCAGCAGTGTGGGTCAGGAAATGTAGACAGCGTTCTCTGAGACGCTGCCATTAAAAGGGGTGAAAATTGACTGTGTGGTTCCAGTTTTCCAGTCTCAGCCCATAGCATACTCAGTAACTGCTAGTTAGGAACCAGCTGGGGACGAACTCGCAGACACACACACACACACACACACACACACACACACACACACACACACACACACACACACACTTACAACGATCAGCCTCTGGTAGGACTCAAACCCACAACACCAGGGAGCTGGAACCCACATGAATCGTTCACTCAGCTGACGAGGCACCCAACGAGCCAGTCGCTTCCCTTCCTACGATCTGTCTGTGAAGGCTGGTGCAGCATCTGCAATCTCTGTGGGGTAGTAGGAAATCCCCCCTGAAGGAACCACTTTCAGGAAAGACATGTGAGCATCGTTGGCCTCGATGTTTGGTCGACCACGAGGCTGATCATGCTGCTGGCATTCTTGCACCGTGTATGGTCAGTCACTCAAAGTAGGAGTCAGTTTCAAAGTGAAATGATTGGAGGCGCAAATTGAAACAAACTTTTTAAAGTAATCTTAAGCAAATCCGCCGATTAGCATGAGTAAACAAATTACAAGACAAAACACGACGCGTTTCGACCTCTTAGGTTTCTTCAGGCAAGATAAACAAGGTTCAGGACAGGAAAATGAAAAAAAACGGGCAATCATTTTATCTTCTCGAATTCGGCGCAAGATGGGCGTTGTTCAAAATGGGAGTCGAAAAACTCCGCCCTGATCTACAAAAGTGTGGTCAAGTGACAGAGCGTAAAAAGGATTTCTGGCGTCATTAATTAACGCTTATAGGGTCTTTGTTCGGACATGATTGGTTTCGTTCTACTACTTTTTTTTCTAGCCCCTGTGTCCAGACAGGACAACGAGAGTACGTAGAATCATTGGTCAGACTACAGCGATGAGAAGTCACAGTTTTTTGTTTTACCGTTGCACCGCACAGTAGCTTAGATCGAGTATACCCGGTGGTGAGAAGACGATAGATTAAGCAGTTAACCCTTTCGCCACTAGCCCTACACAGGGACTGTATATTTTGCAGCGCTTTTTTTTTTTTTTTTTTTTCAAAAGTCAGCTGCGGTGAATGCAAGCACACTCTAAGTTTCAAGCAATCCTTTCGCGGCATAAAGTAAAATACAGGAAACGGTTGTATTTTAAATTCATAACAAGCTTTTCTTCTTTGAGCAACTTCCAAGAGCCTGTCAGTCCGATAGAAAAAACTTCTTGAATCAGTACAGATATTGAAGAAAGATGGTGAGATTGAATGTGGCATTTTTCTAAGAGTGGCACCTACACAGTTAACAGTCATAAAGGATGCCGTTCAGACTCACGGTCTACACACCACACGGCTAACAAAGTACAAGCTACAGAGTAGACCGCTAGTCACAACAGGCTACATATTATGCGGTTGATAATCATACAATATTGATTATGCAGTTACTGGTAATAAACACTGGTTTTTAACACCGATTATGCAGCGAGTCATCATGAGCTACATCGGTAAGCAGAACTGACAGTCCTAGACTACGCAGTTCACAAGCTAGACCTAGAGACTAATAGGATATATATATCCGTAGACTGCCTGCCTTGCATAAATATCCCTAGGCTACACAGTATGCAGATAATAAACGTTGGTAAACGGACAATATGGTTAACTGCGACAGAGTATGCATTTGAGTTAATCATAGCTTACAGAGTATGTGCTTTATCACATAGGCTAAAAATTTTGCTGCAACATGATAACCATACGCTAGAGAGTACGCAGTCATAACATGTAGCTACAGAGTATGTGACTGATACTCACAGCCTGCAATGTACGCACTTCATAACTCAGAGTACGCATGGAATAAACTACGCAGAGTATGTATGTATGTATGGAATGACATGTATATAGTCGATCTGTAAATCCTACACACTGCACAGCTAATAACCTCAAGCTACAAAATTTGCCGTTAATTGATAATCATAGGCTAGAAACTACACAGTGAACAACTATGGGCTACAGACTACGTAGTTACCAACAAAAACAGGCTACAGAGTAAAGCAGTGTATATCCGTAGAATCTAAAATATGCATTCAGTAACCATACCCTACACAGCCTGCGATCAAAGGGCATTTGTGTTGAATAATCTTGAGCTACGGAGTATGTAGGTAAAAAAAAAACCCCTGTAGGTTACAGACTATTAACCTAAAAACAACTACAAAGGCTACAGGGTATGCAAGTCAAAATTACAGGCTACAATACAGAGTACGCAGTTAAAGACCACGGACTGCAAAGTGTTAACCATTGTCTGTGTGCACCGTTTAGCAGATCAAAAGCGAGCAAGCGTCTGAATTAGGAGTTTTTTTCATTACGTATCAGATGCAAACATCATTGCGATTCATTAAAAGTGATGTAAACGATGAAAAATTACTTCTCGCGCACTTGTGGTGTGTGTGTGTGTGTGTGTGTGTGTGTGTGTGTGTGTGTGTGTGTGTGTGTGTGTGTGTGTGTGTGTGAGGAGTGAGAGAGAGAGAGAGAGAGAGAGAGAGAGAGAGAGAGAGAGAGAGAGAGAGTATACTTAAACTATATGTCAAAAGGCTTAAAAATTCATTGAGATAAAAACGAGTAAAGCTTAAGCTGATATTGGCATGTTAACAATACATCTTCTTGAAGAAAACGTCAGCCTAATAAGTAAAAAACAACACAAAAGCTGTACTACTACAGTTTACGTAATAAATCACTTGACTGTGAGAGCAGATTCTCACCTCCTTTCCCTGGTCCAGTTTAAAGCATTACATTTTTTTCCAAAAGATTGTCCTGTATCAAAAGAAAATAACAAAACAAACAAACAAAAAAAAAAACCCTCGGAGAAGATCAGATGAAAAACAAAACAAAAAAAAAAACAAAACAACAAAAAAACAAAACAAAACAAAACAACAAAAAAAAAAAAAAAACGCCATTGTGAAAACGACGAAAATAGGGATAGGGATTACAAAATGAAATGGATCATGAAAATGGTGGAAAGCCCTAGCTTACAATGAAACAAAATGTAACAAATGAAAACCAACTCCTTCTATTTTGCGATTTCGTCCTTAAACAGAGCACAAAGAAGAACAAACAACCCCACTTCTCTCTCTCCCCCCCCCCCCCCCCCCAAGCCCCCCCCCCCCCCCCCCCCCCCCCCCCCCCCCCCCCCCCCCAAAGAGAATAGTAACAGACTGTCTCCCACAGTCATAGCCAAGTTCATCGTCAAGTACAATAATCTTTAAAAGAAAATAGCAAGCAAACAACCAAACAACCAGACAAAACCCATCAAACAGCAACAACAATCCAAAAGGGAAAAACACGAAATCAAACAACAACAACCATCCTCGAAAACCTGCAGATCATAATTATAACTCATGCCAGACGAATGGACACTTTATGCAGATGCAAAAAGAAAGAAGGAAAAAGAAAAGAAAGATAAAATAAAAACCTAAAAAAAAAAAAAAAAAGGAAGAGAAAGGCATTGTTTGAAGACTTATTTTCAGCTAGGTAGTTCTGCGTGTTGTTTTGTTGTCAAACTGTTCCACGGAGACGAAGTCTGCAGAGTGAGCCGCGTCTTCCGGACAGCTGTAACACACACACACACCACACACACACACACACACACACACACGCACGCACGCACGCACGCACGCACGCACACGCACGCACACACGCACACACACACACACACACACACACACGAAGAATGCAGCCAGTTCTTCGAAGACCTGTGAACGCACTGTTACGAACGCCTCCCCTCTCTCTCTCTCTCTCTCTCTCTCTCTCTCTCTCTCTCTCTCTCTCTCTCTCTCTGTGAAAATCAGGCTCTTCCTAATTTCTCAATCCTTTCTGAAATAAAGGTCTTCTTAGCACTAAGTTGTCTCTGTCTGTTTGTCTGTCTGTTTGCCTGTCTGTCTCTGTCTGTCTGTCTCTGTCTCTGTCTCTGTCTGTCTGTCTGTCTCTCTCAACTCCTCCTGCTTGTCCTCCTTCTTCTCTTCCTCCCTCCTCTTCCTTCTTCTTCTTCTCCTCCTCTTCTTCTTATTCTGAAAAAAAAAAACTGGTGCATTTGTTTACGCCCCGAGTTTTGAATAATTGACTACCTACAAATGTATTTGAAGGATATGATTATTTTCGTTCGTTTCATCGTTGACTGGTATTCATTTTCTCCCATCTCAAGTATTCTTTTGCAGTGTGATTGTATCATCAGTATTGTACAGATATCCAACAGCATTTATTTGACAATAATGATGATCGTTGATGTTGTTGTTTTCATCATCATTATCATCTTTTTCATTGTGTTGTTATGTTATCATTATTTACTTTATTATTATTATTATTATTATAATTATTATCATTTCTATTATCATCATTATGTAGAGCAGCAGCAGCAGCAGCAGTAGTAGCAGCAGCAGCAGCAGTAGTAGCAGCAGCAGCAGCAGACACAGCAGCAGCAGCAACAGTAGTAGTAGTAGTAGGTAGTAATAGTAGTAGTAGTTGTAGTAGTAGCAGTAGTAGTGGTAGTAGTAGTAGTAGTAGTAGTTGTTGCAGAAGCAGCAGCAGCATCATTCACAACTGTTTCATTTCTGTTGAAAGTCATCCTAGTAGTCCGATGGTTCCATTTTGTCCACAGAGTGATGGGAACAACACAGATTTGGGGCCACAAGTGATCGTTGAAACCCTCCCACAACACCCGACGTCTGTAAGCCTGACGACCTCCACACCTCTGTTCCTGCGTCCTCTGGTTCCATGTCTGTGGACATCCTACGCTAACAGCAACACTTATCCTAACAGCAGACCGAAATGAAGCATGTGCTTTTTTTTTTTCGGCACTTTTGTCGGTTCATGACAAATGAATGCATTGTAATTAATGAACTGAGTACAGAATCCACCGCCAAGAAAGGCTATTTCAGAAGAAAATACGATTTCTGAAATGAAACACAATCATGCACTTTCTCCCCACCTGATGAATTAATGCATACTATGGTATCGTCTGCTACACGTGCGTTCAAGGAGAACCGGGCCTGTGCCTCTATCATCACACTATCCCTGGTCACACTACGAGAGAGAGAGAGAGAGAGAGAGAGAGAGAGAGAGAGAGAGAGAGAGAGAGCCCGCCTGCCAGCAATAAACATCAGAAGAGTGTGGGAATTTTGCTGAGGGCGCGCACCAGCTGGTGTGATGAACAACACGTGCCCTGCGCGTAGCTCTGGGAAAGAACGTGTAGGCTACAGCCGCGAGGGAATATTCATTGCTGTTAGCTTACGGTCAACTGTTAGTGTACGGGGCTCACACATGTCCTTTCATTGTAGACAGGATTAAACCGGATTCAACCATCTCTCTCTCTCTCTCTCTCTCTCTCTCTCTCTCTCTCTCTCACACACACACACACACACACACACACACACACACACACACACACACACACACACACACACACACACACACACACACACACACACACACTCTTCACACAGTACAGAACGATCTATTTGAAACTGTCCCGATTTTAACAGTGTCTGGCCAGTCAACGTGATGTAAGGTCATGCCTGTTGACTTGTGCAGTTGATTCAGCGCTTCCTTTCCTCCCTGATTCTGTCGATCTTCTCTCCAGTCTTGTGGTAATTTATGTAAGTTTAATTTCCCTACCTGTCGTAATTCTAACATATCTATCCCCTACACAGATCAAAAACCAAAAGTTAATGATTGTCAGAGATCTCTGGCAGGAGGACTGGAATACACAGACGGATAACAAACTCTTTCAGATCCTCCAAACCTAAAAGAGTTCCTCTCATCCACGTCTGGTGGTCGCAAACAAGAAACGGTTCTATGCCGGCTGCACACCGGCATTCCATGTCATGTACCACTCACAATGAAACATATTCTTTCAGAGTGTTGGGACTTGAATGATGTGAGACACAAACATTTACAGCAGATTCCATGAAAATCTTGTTCAGAGATGTTCCGCCTGACGCGATCTTTGAATTCTTGAAAGAGATTAACATTTTTCATCCGATCTGAATTTTTGCAGTGAAAAGATGTTTAACAAAATTTCGAGTCGGTTTTTAGGTGTATTTTAAAGAGTTTGTGAATGAATGATTTGTGAGTTGATTTTAACGCGGTGACAGCCCTGATATGGCCCTTTCCGGTCGGCTGGGCTATAAGCAACTTTACCTTACCTTATCTTGTAACTCCAGTGCCATCTACAGCCTGCAGGTTTGTTATGGTGCCGCCAGCAAGTAAGAAATGAAGTTAGCGAAATCTTGCAATGTCTGCTACATTAAAAAAAAAAAAAGCAGATGTTAAAACAGCATGGGAGAAATGCGACAGCCTCGGCTCACTCTTACAAATTTTTGGGAAAAAGTCTCCCAAGTTTGTTGTGTAGCAGAACTGCGCATAGTGGCTCTTTATAGAGTACTACTCTCCAGACCACTCTCATCGCTTTCTTTCGTGCCTGCAACTTCAGATGTTAACCGAATAAGTAACGGGCAGTGTGCCATGTCCTTATCGTGCCCATCAGCTTACACAGAAAGGAAGTGTTATAATTGGCGCGCAGAGAGAGAGAGAGAGAGAGAGAGAGAGAGAGAGAGAGAGAGAGAGAGAGAGAGAGAGAACGGACATTCTTTTTGGTGGGGGGGGGGTTGTACAAAGGCACTAGAGTACTGCTTTCACCTCCAATCCTCTCCCCGAATATGGCCCGCGTAACGGAATGGAATAAGGCAATACATGTGCACGCGTGCAAACCAAGAAAGTTTAACATGAAGAGAGAGAGAGACAGAGAGAGAGAGAGAGAGAGAGAGAGAGAGAGAGAGAGAGAGAGAGAAGAGAGAGACGGAGAGAGAGAGAGGGAGGGAGGGAGGGAAAGAGAGGGGAGAGAGAGAGGGGGAGGGAGGGAGGGGGGAGAGAGAGAGAGAGAGAGAGAGAGAGAGAGAGAGAGAGAGAGAGAGAGAGGAGAGAGAGAGAGAGAGAGAGAGAGAGAGGAGAGAAGAGAGAGGGGGGGAGAGAAAGAGGAGAGAGACAGTACAGGGGAGAAAGAGGAGAGAGACAGAGACACACATACAGAGAGAGAGAGAGAGAGAGAGAGAGAGAGAGAGAGAGAGAGAGAGAGAGAGAGAGTACATTAAGATAGCACAGCGCTGGTCTACGCTTCCTACCACTCTCACTCCTGTTAGAACCGGATCCCGACAGGACCTCGACAAGCGTGAACCCCCGCAAGGCGAGATGGGCCATCTCTCTCACTGTCTGTGCAAGTAACCACATTAGTCCGCCATGACAACATCGTGTCCGTCACACAGTAAAGTGTATGGGGACTTGCGAGCGTCAAGAGATCATAACAACTATTTTCATCAGTTAAAAAAAAAGTTTCTGACGAATGCATGAACACAGTTATGTATGTATGTATGTATGTATGTATGTATGTATGTATGAATGTATGAATGTATGTATGTATGTATATATATATTATTATCATTATTATTATCATTGTTATTATTACTATCATCATCATTATTATTATTATTGTTGTATTATTATTATTATTATTATTGGAGGAGAACTCGGGAGAGCGCAGACTTCTGTCAAGACGGAACAGTCCGCTTATCCTCAATCACATCTTCACCTCAGATTTAATCCTTTAGCCTCCAGACTCAGTTATGTCGAAACATGCCACACCTCGCAACATGGAAGAAAGCGAAGAAATAAACCCCAGACCTGTTCTTTGATCCGGATTCGTTACAACATTTATTGAATTCATCGTTGACTCATCGTCCATCTCTCCATCAATTTTCGTTCAAATCCATGCTGCAGTATTTCTGTAATCTTGTTGACAGACGAACAAACCAACAGGCGCACGTGAAAACATAACTTGGTTGGTGGAAATGATCAGAAGGGCGTGAGGGAGAGCGCAGACCTTAGCTAAGGTCCAACTGATTTGCACCGCGAAGATCCGCACCAAATTGAAAAGGATTCGTTCTTGGGCCTTAGTATATCTTTGTACCACGACGTTTCGTTGAAATCGGTTCGGTAGTTTATGTGTAACTTCACTGACAAACAAACTAACAGACACACGTGAATACAATCATTATCTACCGGGCGGAGACAAAATTCTGAAGTTGATGAATGCTTGAAGAAAGGGGTAATTATGGCTAAAATGCTGACAGTTTTTGGCGCTTGGAAACAATACTGTTCACGTATGAACACCAATATTCACATGAAAACAACACCCACCATTATCATCGGTAATAAAACATCGGAGAGTGAGTGAAAACAAAGAACGTATTCGTTGTCAAAAATTTTTTATTCTTACAAGCCGTGAGCACTGAAATTGAATTAATATGGCAGTTACTTCTGGTTTCCCAGCTCTCTGCGTGTTTCCTTCGCGAGTGCAGATGCCACATTTCCGCAGATCGAAACACCGCGCATGCACAAAATCATAATTATCAGTTTTCATGAGTTATGATTATCTCTCTTTTTTGTATGAGAAATCTTTCTTGTTTTTCATGCTGGGCATGCTGTTCATGTAAGACTCGCAATATCAGACCGGGAAAAAAACACCCCTGGTACGGACAAAAATTTATATTCGATAACAAAATGCTGCATATTGGTCAAAATGTGACGGTGAATCAAAAACACAAACAAACAAAAATTAACAACAACAACAAAATTAAAAAAAAAAAAATTAACGCTATATTTATAATATCAAACGATAGGCAGCCTAAATGCACGTTTTTTATCGTGGGCCGGATCCACAGCGAGGCTTGAACTGACTGCCAACGGGGTGCCCTGTCATTCGATTGAACCATGGTAGTAGGTGTGCTCCCTCCTAGTCTGCGATGGTTCAGTGCCACGTAGACTGCCAGCTGACCAGGTGGCCAGCCATTTAAAGTCCACATGAACTCGTTGAGTGAAAGCTGGTTTAAGATAAAAAATGAATTGAGTAGGACTACTTTTACGTGTGAAAATTTTCTACTACACGCAAACAGCTGCTCAAGCTATTTTCTTCAGGTTTGTATTAAACAGATATACACATATACAGGCACGTATGTACACACACACAGACACACAGACACAGACACACACACACACACACATGCACACAGACACGCATGCACGCGCGCGCGTATGCACGCATACACACACATACATGCACACTCATACACACTACACACCCACCTGCACACTCCACACACACACACACACACACACACACACACACACACATTCACTCACACACACACACATTCACTCACACACACACACACACACACACACACACACACACACACACACACACACACACACACAAATACATGCACACATACACTCCACACACTCACACACACGCATTCACACACACACTCACACACACATGCGCACATGCGCGCGAGCGCGCGCGCGCACACACACACACACACACACACACACACACACACACACACACACACACACCACACACTCTACACGTGCGCACACCACACCACTCTGAACACACACACACACACACACACACACACACACACACACACACACACACATGTACACACACACACACACACACACACACACACACACACACACACACACACACACACACACACACGCACACACACACTCACACTACATGACTGATTAACCGACTAACTGATTGAAGAAAAATAAGTAAGTAAGTAAGTAAGTAAGTAAGTAAGTAAGTAATAAGTAAGTAAATAAGTAAATAAGCAAGCATGTGCACTCACTCACTCACTCGCCCATCCTTTCACTTACTCAGTCACCCACCAACTCACCAGTCCATCCCCTCACCAACTCACTCACCCACCCACCACTTACTCACACTCACTCACTGACTCGATGACTCACTAGCTCACAAACGCACTGACTAACGAGCTATTTAATGTCCCTCTCCAGGAAGTTGACAGTGTGAATGAAGTGGTTGTGGAAGCAAGCAGTTCCAGCCTGTAGCAGGCCTTCGTCAGGAGAGTCGTGACTCAGAGGACCGCCCTGTGAGCAGTGTGAAAGAGGTGCCAACGTCCACCACCTGTCCCACTGACCGCACACCTGCCTCATCTCAGGCAACCGAAGAACCCTACTGATTGATACCAGTGGCGAGTTGGCTTACAGATTTCATCCAATCGCGTAGCCCGACAGACATTTTGATATAACGATAGATAATCTCTCTCTCTCTCTCTCTCTCTCTCTCTCTCTCTCTCTATATATATATATATATATATATATATATATATATATATATATATATATATATATATATATATAAAACAAAAATGAGAGACAAAAGCTTAACTTTTTCGCAACGTTGTACAGCACGCTTGCGTGGCATACCATGCTTCGCGATCAACGTTGCACGCAATTGTTTGAGAGACATTTTGTTGTGTTGTTTTAAACGGCTTGCGCAGGCATTTGGGCAATTTTTTCAGTGCTGTATGAGTTGGTTGAGAAGATGTACAAACAAACAAACTCTTGAGACTGACTTCAACAAGAATTTGCCTTTCTTTGTGTATATCTCCAAGGCTCAGGAGAGTTACTGGGATTGCTTTCTTCCACACAGCCTTAGAACATCTCGCATCCGGCAAAGATCCACATAAATCAAGTCTGTGGCTTAAGAGTTAAACGACCTGGTCGTGATGTAGTTTACTTTTTCTTTTATCATAATCTCCCATGTTCGATACTAACAATAACGGCTAGTGGTGATTAAGGAAACATTTTGTAATTGTGTATGGCTTGTATTTCTTCCTTGATGTTTCACAAATATCAGCATCCTTTTGTTTTACCACTGCATCAAAAGCTGTCTACCATCTATATGCTTTTTTCACTCCCTTTTTTTCCTCGGAGAACTGTAGAAATAGCGATATTCTGAGAAGCAGAAATTCTGTGCGGGACTTTTCACACGAAGTCGTTGGATGTTCCCTGTTCAGATTCCTATCTGACTGCAATTCATTTTTTGGTCCAAGCTGGCCACAGAAATTACCTCCCCCCCTCTCCCGCCCACTCCCCCCTATGCCTCCACTCCCGAACCCCACCTACCTGGCACTCTCTCCCCCCGCTCCCCCTTCCCTTCTTCCTGCCTCGCTACCGGTCGAGCTTTCAATCAAGAATTGAGCGTTACCCCCCCGCCCATCCCCGTCAACACCGGCCTCTTCCCTACGCCCCTTCCACTCACCCTTTCCCCCCACACAACAGCTTGTCACAGGTCAAGTTCTTTGTTCGAGGACCAATAACATGGGAACAGAATTACACTCTTTTTCGAACGAATTATCACACATTAGATGGAAGGATGGGTATATACACATATCGTCACCATTATAACAGGTTTGCATCCAAATGAAACTCAAACAATACCCCAAAGTACTTATCATTATTGCAAATTGAACTCCCCAGCAATACTCCAAAGTCCTCCTCATCAGCAGACTTAACACCCCCCAATAACAGTCCAGCATCGTCATGTTCAGCATACTTCACACCCCAAAAAACACACCCCAAGTACTTATTATTATAGGAAACTTAATACCCCTTCACATCCGAAAGTATACATCGTTACACAGCGAACATATAATCCCATACCACATCTCTGAGTACTCATCATGACAACAAACTGGATGCCCCAACAAGCCAACATTCATCATTACCGTAAGCTCAGCACCCCAAACAATACTACAAAGTACTCATCAGTATACGAAACTTGACAACCAACAACACCCCCCACTTATACTTTTAAGAAACTTAACACCGTCACAACACCTCAGGGTATATATCATAATTGCATATCCCTAACAACTGTCTGAAGTATTCGTTACTACAAAGAAACGTGACATCCTGAACAAAGCCGAAGGACCCATCATTGTTGTAAGTTTATTACCACAGCAACATCCCAAAGTGCTCATCATTATCACAAACTTAACACCTCAACAACACTCCACAGTATCCATATTATATCAGACCTAACGCTCCTGCAAGACCTTAAAGAAAACCATACCTAATAATACCAATCAACATCTACAGACACTCCCCGTTACGGCAGACCGAACGACCCAACACCACCTTAAAGTGTACACCATTCTTTATAGACCTAACACCTCAGGAACCCCAGGAATAAGTGTCATTCCCAACACCATCTCTACTCTCTTATACCTTACACCCTAACGCCATCCATTAGCACTGCCCATTACTGTAGATCTAACAGACCAGCACCAAACTCTGAAGTACTCTCCATTACTGAGGACAAAACACTCAACGCCGCCCGGCCCGTAAAGTATAGTCCGTTAGCGAAAATGTAACGTCCCACTACCAACTCATTACCAGAGACCTAACACCTGGACACCACCTTTAAAATATAGGCTATCAGCTAAGACCTAAGACCCACCACCACCCTTAACGTTTTTTCCATTACCCGAGACGACGCCATACCTCTAGTCTACTAGCAAAAATCTAATACCTGATTGCACCTCTAAAGTACCCTCTCTATTACAGATGGTCTAATGCCTCAACACCTCGTCTTACAGCCAGTGCCTCGATAGCAATTCTCAGGTCCTCTTTATTACCTAGCACCACTCCGAAACTACTTTCTATAACCGATATTCTATACCGAAAACACCACGAAGGTACTTTCCATTGTGGTAGACCTTACTCTTCAACACTACCCATAAAATTCTCTTCACTACCATAGACCTGCTACATCAACGCCGCCATTGAAGTCATCTCTGCTACTGAAGACTTAATCTCATTACCACATTTCAAATACTTAACCTATGCCGCATACTCAACACTTAAATACTCACCATTACCGGAAGCCCGTCATGCCAGAACTTCCCATAAAGAATCCACAATTACCACAGATTTAACTCCCTAAAACTTCCCTAAAGTACTCACCCTTGCCGTAGGCAAACCCCCAAACCTAACACCCATGCCCTCTGTCTATACCTAAAACACGCACTATTACTGCAGAACCAGCACCCTACAACACCATCCCTAAATTACTGACCCTCACAGCAGACTCAACACCCCCAACTCAACCTCTGAAATACTCACTACTACTGCAGTTGTAACACACCAACACTGCTCACCGTCACGACAAACCCAACAGCCCAACATCCACTCGTAAATACTAACCAACATGGTAGACTCAACATCTCATCACCATCCCTGGATTCCGTTACTACAGACGCAATACGCCTGATATAATTCCTTAATTACTCACCGTCACCACAAACCCAACATCCTAACAACTACACCGTAAAGTACTCACCATTACCCACACACCAAGCACACCCCAACGTCACCCTTAAAGTATTCACCCATCACCACACATCCAGCACCCCCCAAACATCACCGCTAAAAGCACTCACCACCATCGGAGACCCAACACCCCCCAAACCACCCCTAAAAATAACTCACCATTACCCACACACCCAGCAGCACCCCTAAAACAATCACCCATTACCACACCCCCCAGCATCCCTAACATCACCGCTAAAAGCATTCACCACCATCAGAGACCCAACACCCCAAAACCACACGCTAAAAAAGTTACTCACCATTATCGCAGACTGTCCGCCACGCTGTTCATCTTGCTCATCCAGGGCGAAAAGAGGGACCTCTTGCCTCCGCGACACCCTCCGTACCCGTTGCAGAACAGCCTCTTGCGTTCCGCAGCCTCGTCCTTCTCCTGTCCTCGTCCCCCGACGACGCCTTCCTCCCGCCCCTCGGGCGAAACCCTTCGACGCGATCCGGGATCGAGGGAACCCTCCCGTGGGGTTGGGCCTGGCCTTGAAGCAGCCGAAGGAGGTGCAGAACCGGCGCTTCACCAGCAGCACGGGCAGCAGGCGTTTCCCGAGGATTCGACGGCGACGGCTGACCTGCCGATGACGTCCTCCGCAGCCCGTGAAGCCGTTGCAGAAGACTCGTTTCACAACGTTGACGCCATCCTCATCGTTGTCGTTGTTGCGTCGTTTATACTTCGTCGTTGAGGTCGTCGTTTTCGTCGCCCTCGGCATTTTCTTCGGGTAGTTCTTGTTGTTGTCGTCGTCGGAGAGCTGCCTCTGAGTGCAGGATCCGGTACAGATGGAGGGGACGAAAGGGCTGGGAGAGGGCTGGGTCTTCTTGCTCTGGATGGTTAGGGTTCCGAAGGTCTTCCAAGTTCATCTGCAGGAGGCAAAACCCATCATCTGAAGGTTAGAATAGCTGATCGAATAGCTGCAGATGAGAATAGCTGATCAAATAGCTGAAGGTGAGAATAGCTGATCACCTAGCGGAAGGTGAGAACAGCTGATCAACTAGCGGAAGGTGAGAACTGATCAAATAGCGGAAGGTGAGAATAGCTGATCAAATCGCTGAAGGTGAGAATAGCTGATCAACTCGCGGAAGGTGATGAATAGCTGATCGAATAGTTGAAGGTGAGAATAGCTGATCAAATAGCTGAATGAGAACAAATAGCTGATCGATCAAAGGTGAGTCTGATAGGGTGACAATAGCTGATCAAATAGAAAGGTGAGAATAACTGATCGAATAGCTGAAGGTGAGAATAGCTGATCAACTAGCTGAAGGTGAGAATAGCTGATCAAATAGCTGAAGGTGAGAATAGCTGAAAGAACTAGCTGAAGGTGAGAATAGCTGATCAATTAGCTGAAGGTGAGAATGAGTTGAAATAGCATCAATTAGCTGAAGGTGAGAATAGCTGATCAATTAGCTGAAGGTGAGAATAGCTGATCAACTAGCTGAAGGTGAGAATAGCTGATCAATTAGCTGAAAGGTGAGAACAGCTGATCAACTAGCTGAAAGTGAGAACAGCTGATCAATAGCTGAAGGTGAGAATAGCTGATCAACTAGCTGAAGGTGAGAATAGCTGATCAACTAGCTGAAGGTGAGAATAGCTGATCAACTAGCTGAAGGTGAGAATAGCTGATCAATTAGCTGAAGGTGAGAATAGCTGATCGATTAGCAGCTGAAGGTGAGAATAGCGGATCGAATGAAGGAGAATAGCTGATCAACTAGCTGAATATGAGAATAGCCGATCAACTAGCTGAAGGTGAGAATAGCTCATTAAATTCCTCCTCTTCCTTTTTCGTTGTACAGTTGCTTAGTTGTGACATATTTCAAAATAGAAATCACTGACACAAATGACAAAAGGCGCGTTTCGACCTCTTTGGAGTTCCCCAGGCAAGACAAACAACATTCAAGACAATGAAAAAACAAAGGACGATCAGAGGGCCACTTATCTCTTCAACTTGGGCGCAAAATGGATGTGGAATGGAACAAAACGACGCTGCTGGGAGGGGAGGAAAAATGCGGGTCAGACTAACGATAATACTAATATATTAATAATAATGATGATGAATATGATGATGGTAATAATAATAGTAATGATACTAATAATGATAACAATCATCATGATAATAATGATGATAATGATAACAATAACACAATGATGATGATGATGATAATAACAACAACAACATGATGAGAATAACAACAATAACGATAATAATGATAGTAATAATAATAATAATAATAAATAAAGAGAACATTACTACCAGTAATAGTGTTAATAACGACAGAGCATAATTGCATGGTAATCATACTGATTAATGAGGTTTAAAATCTATAACAGCCTTAGGTGATAATAATGACAGAAGAGGATAATCCTCCCAAGAACATGTGGTGGTAAGAGGTGGGTAGGAGGGGAGAGGAAGGAGGAGAAGGGGGGGGAAGACAGAAGGGGGGGGGGGGGGGGGGGGGAGGGGAACAGATACCACAAGAATGACATCGCCGTACAGATGGTGAACTATCGGCATTTTCCCGGGGTAGTTATTCGCACCGTCGTTCATGTCGAGGTTCTAACATTTCTCTATCACATGAGCGACAGAACATTGAAATGGACAACGAACTTCCTTGTTTTGTGCGCGCGCGTACTTGTGTGTGTGTGTGTGTGTGTGTGTGTGTGTGTGTGTGTGTGTGTGTGTGTGTGTGTGTGTGAGAGAGAGAGAGAGAGAGAGAGAGAGAGAGAGAGAGAGAGAGTGAGTGTGTGTGTGTGTAGTGTGTGTGTGTGTGTGTGTGTGTGTGTGTGTGTGTGTGTGTGTGTGCGCATGCAATCAGGGTTAGAACTCTAACCTTCTGAATTCTCACCGAATACTCTGACTAACTGAGCCCTTCAGACGCCTTTAATCCTTCTTTCTCATCGCCTTCGGCTTTGACACATACTTACCGCCACCTCTACCACGGAAATTCTGTTTTCGCCCCCACACCCTTTAGTTTGTTTGTTTGTCTGTCTGTCAACAAGATCACACAAAAACTTGCTGAGCCCACTTCAACCAGACTTTGCCAGTACATGGGGCGTGGCCTGAGCACGAACTCTTTAAATTTTGATGCGGGTCCTGTGGTGAGAGCCCTTGGTGCGGATCCATGGTCGAGTTTAGAATTAAACAGCGGACTCTGGATCCGTTTAACAAAAATTACTGCCATTTTTTTTTACGCAGACAGCATTGATTCTAACGACAGCCGATAGACAGATGGAATATAGCCTTAGGGCGTAGCCCTTGGAGTTTGGAGCGGATCGTTTATGGGCATCAGGATCAGACGCTGAATCAAGAATCTGTTTAACAAGATGATTACAAATTTTCTGCCAAATATGAACACTGAGAAGTTATTAATATGAACTGCTAATTATCTACGAAATAACAGATGTTCATGAAAAAATAAAAACTATCCGGTAATATAAAAGCTGACGTTTTGCATGTGTTCATATCATACTTGGTACAAATTGTATGGGAAGTAACTTTTTCAGTCTGTACCAAGTGTTAGTTCCCTTGGCGGTGAAATACTTTAGTTTTCACACAAAAAGGCGGGTCCAAATTCGTAGGACTTTGGCGGAGAACTGCGCCTCCGAATGTCCTTCTAGTTATCGTCATCATCATCATCATTGTCATCATCATCATCATCATCATCGTCATCATCGTCGTCGTCGTCGTCGTCGTCGTCACCCTCCTCCTCTTCCTCCCCCCTTTTCGTCGTCGTCGTCATCATCATCATCATCATCATCATCATCATCATCATCTTCACCACCATCATCATTATCCTCCTCCTCCCGACCTTCATCATCATCATCATCATCATCATCATCATCATCATCATCTTCACCATCATCATTATCCCCCTCCTCCTCCTCCTCCTTCATCACATCATCATCATCATCCATCTCATCATCTCATCATCATCATTAAGTTGTAAAATGGCTTTTCTCGTCGATAAGGAGACCACGAGAAGAATGATGTGATAGATATTCCCACTTCCTTTTCGTCTATCTTGGAACAGCTGAGAGCAATGTGTGATTCAAAAGACAGGAATCTTAAACGCCAGATATTCAAACGACATGAAGAAATAAAACGAAACAAAACAAACAAAACAAAACAACAAAACACGCAGCACTGATAACATAAACGCCAGATATTCAAACGACATGGAGAAATCCAAAACGCCAGCACTGATAATATGCTGAACGAATCTTCATTTCCTGACTGTATACTCAGTGGTTGCTTCTGCTGTTTGTAAACAATTTTGTGTAACAAAATTCATCAGCTGGATCTGATCATCATAGCAAATGGCAATATGATATCCCCCGGGGCGTGGGGCAGAATGTTTTGTCTCTATGGAAAGAGACCCTGCTGTAACACGACAAGTTGATATTGGATTGAAACTAGTCTTGGGACAGAAAGATAATCGAAAAACAATTATAAAAAAAAACAGGCAAGAAAGAAGATATTTTACGTCAAAAGGCGATAAGCTATTCAAACGCAAATGAGATTCCGCAAAATCGATGCCAAGAGTAAGAAATCATTTGAGGACAAACATAAGAAAATATCGCCATATTTCTTGTCGTTTTCCCCAGCAAAGTTATGAAATAAATAAAAATAAAAGAGCACATGGGAGATCGCAGGGAAAAGCCAACGTCCAAGAGATTTTGGATGCACTCTTTGAGTCAGTTCATGAGTGAAAAAAATCGTGCTCCTAAAGAGCAGGTTCGGACTTATTTTCAGTTTACGTACTAGGCTATGTAATATACATCAACATTTGTATTGTTAAAATATTTGATTTTCAGAATTATGCTTGCTGGCACTTTCTCTCGTAGCAAATAGGAAGCATTGCACCGGGAAAAAAAATGATAGTGATATATTTCTAAACCGACAGTAAACATCTAGAGGGGTTCCACTCGACCAGACGCCTTAAACGCTGAATCAGGTCAGCAATGTGTGTCTCGCTTCATTCTTGGAACATCGCTGTATTGCCTTAGTTTGTAATTGTCTTTGAGCTGATGCAACAGCAAGACTTCTCAGCTCACTGAATGACTATTAGCTTGATTATTCTAATTCAGTACTGTATGGTTTGCCTGCAGAACAAAATTTCACGGTTCCACCGAATTCACAACAGAGCAGCATGACTCATCCTAACTAAAACAAATTGCGATCACGTTGCATCTACTTCTGAAGGAGTTTCACTGGCTGCCTGTTTAATGTCTTCATCAGTACAAACTGGCTACTCTTGCTAAACGTTTCTTTCGATGGTTCTTTTCTACCGTCACTTTCATGTACGCTCCGTGTAGATCAGTCATCACGTACTCTCCGCTGCTCCTGTCAGAAACTCCTGATGATTCCAAACCCAAATCTAAAAAATCGTTTGGTGGGGTGTTCCTTTAGTTTTGCAGCCCCAACTGTTTGGAATTAACTCCCTACCATTTTACCGAATCTGTCCACCTTGCCTTGTTTCAAACACAGCTAAATACCTCTCTCTTTTCAACCAGGCACTTAGCAATTATTGTACCAGCGCGTGTGTACATCAGTTCTGTGGTAAGTTAGTTGCTACATGTGGATGAATGAAGGTTCATATGAATGATGTATGAAAGCGCAATGAGTAGCTTTCAACTAGAATCACGCTCGTAAATACTATTTATTATTATCATTGGTTCAGATACATTACGTCATAGATAGTTATCAATTCGTAAACGGTAACCTCACAATGTTTATGTTCTGTGGAAACTTTTTTTTTTTAAATAAACGAACAAAAGTTGCCATGTGGATCATCTCGTGGGTTTTGATCCGAACACACACACACACGCACACACACACACACACACACACACACACACACACACACACACACACACACACACACACACAGTTTCATCCTTGGGCCATGCCACCAACTTTGGTTAAAATGGTTGTACTTCTTGCACGATCTTCCTGACATAGAAACATACAAACTAAACTAATGGACACGCTTGAAAAAATACTCTCCTGACAAACTGAATGAAAAAAAATCAAAGAAATGATCTTCGTGGCTTAGCTATACAGAATCTGTATCAGAACGGATCAATGCGCAATTTCAAATCGGAAGACAGCGTAGAGAAATGATGCACACATGTAAAACATCGACAAAGCCGTTTAATTACGCGGAGTTTACGTAGAGGAAACCCATAGCCAGCATCATGATAAAACTGCTATACAGATCAACCTAACATTAACAGGCATGCTCTTTGCTATCCAAGTTAGGCCAGTCTCAAGCTTTCCGAGCTTCACGCTTGGCTCTCCAAATTTGAAGGACCAGCTTCAATCTGTCATCAGGTAAACATCTACGGACAATGCTTCGAGCCGACACCACCACTAACCAACTCTCAGCCGAACAGTTTGATCGGCTGTCAGGCGTGTATGCATTATTCATCACCATTCACACATGCCTGCTGCGCTGCCCAGTCTTCTTAAAAAGTAAAAGTAAGAATGGAGGGAGAAAAGGAGGCTCTAGAAAGAATGAAATGGTGGTTGAGGGAGGAATAGGAGGGTGAAGGGTGTGTGTGTGTGTGTGTGTGTGTGTGTGTGTGTGTGTGTGTGTGGTGTGTGTGTGTGGTGTGTGTGTTGGGGGGTTGGGGTGGGGGGGGTATGGACCAGGCGAAGCCGGGACAAAAAGCTAGTTTGCAATGTTAATCATTTGGCCGCCGGCTGGCCCGGATGTCTACAAGTCTTAAGGTCTGATGATTTTGTCTGATGATGATTGTGAATTTTTGACTTTTGACTTTACGCTGTCGCAATGTCGCCAGCTCTTCAGCTCTTTTCTTACCCGTGTCTTCTTCCCCTCCTCCTCCTCCTCCTCCTCCTTCCTCTTCTTCTTCTTCCCTCCTCCTCCTTCCTCTTCTTCTTCTTCCCTCTTCTTCTTCTCTTCTCCTTCTTCTTCTTCCTCTTCTTCTCCTTCTTCTTCTTCTTCTTCTTCTTCTTCTTCTTCTTCTTCTTCCTTCTCCTTCTTCTCCTTCTCCTTCTCGTTCTTCTCCTTCTCTCCTTTCTCTCTCTTCTTCTCCTCCTTCTCTCCCTCCTCCTTTCTTCTTCTTTTCTCTTCTTCTTCTTCTTCCTTTCTTCTTCTTCTTCTTCTTCTTCTTCTTCTTCTCTTCCTCCTTCTTCTCCTCCTCCTCCTCCTTCTCTTCTCTCCTCTTCTTCTTCTCTTCTCCTTCTTCTTCTTCTCCTTCTTCTTCTTCTTCTCCTTCTTCTTTCTTCTTCTTCTCCTTCTCCTCCTCCTCTCCCTCTCCTCCTCCTCCTCCTTCTCTTCTTCTTCTTCTTCTTCTCCTCCTTCCTCTTCTTCTTCTTCTTCTTCTTCTTCTTCTTCTTCCAGTCAATAAGAAGTAAAGGAAAACGATTTCACAATTTTTTTTGAATTTGTAGTGGGAGCTTTCTTTTCTGCCCACAAAACGAGGAACGGGCTGCCGAGAAAAAGAAAACTTGTCCTTCTTTCCCACTATAACCCCCCCCCCCCACCACCACCACCACCATGGGACACCTCCCGCCACCCCCCCCCCCCCCTACCTATCCCCCCCCCCCCCCCCCCCCATTTCTCGCTTTGCTTCAGCATTTTCATCGGTTCCAGATCATCGGATCAATCACATTCGAAGTTCTCTGCACTTGGGCCTGTATTTCTGGTCTATGACGCACAAGCCGACTGACTGTGTGGTATTTTTTTTTAAAAAGTATTAATAGGGGCATAGCGTTATCGATCGAAAGAAGAAACAAGGTGGGAAAGATGAAAAAAAAAAAAAGGAAAGAAGGGGAAAAAGAGAGAAAGAGAGAAGCAATGGAAGTAAAGAAGACAGAAAGAAAGAAGGGAACGAATTCAAAAGGAAGGAAAGATGGAGAAAGAAGACAAAGAAAGAAATGAAGTAAGAAAACAAGAAGAAAATGATTAATGAAGAAAGGAAGGGAATTTATGAATAAGGAGAAAGGGAAAAGGCACGGTAGAAGGAAAAACGAGGGGGGGAAAAAAAAAGAAAGAACAGAAGTGACTGATTGAAAGAAAGAGGGGAGGGAAAGAAAAAGAAGAAGAAAAAGAAGGAAAGAATGTGGTATTTTTAAAAAAAAACAGGGAAAGAGAGAGAAACCATTGAACGAAAGAAGACAGACAGACAGACAGAAAGAAAAGAACCGAAAAGGAAGAAGAAGTTAAAAAGAAGACGAAGACGAAAGACATTATGAGAAAAAGAAGAAAAGCGATAAAGTGAGAAAGGAAGAAAATTTTGAATTTAGCACAGAAGGAAAGGAACGACAGAAAGTAACAAAAAAGAAAGACAGAAAGAAAACACAGAATAGAAGGAACTATGGAAAAAAAGGAAACACAACAACAACAACAAAAAACTAAGAGAAAAAAACAAAAAAAAAGAAATGAAGGGGAACAAAATTAAAACAGGAAGGGAACCAAGCAAAAGGAAAAAGAATGATACAACTGAAGGGAAGAAGATTGACAATCAGAAAAAAAAAAGAAAGAAAATGGGCAGAAAATGGAGAAAAGAAGAAGAAGAAGAAAAAAAAGGCCCGACAGAAAAAAAAAAAAAGAAAAGAAAGAAAGAAATCAAGAAAGAAAAGAAAAAAAAAACATGAAAGAAAGAGACCGAATAGCAGAAGTAGACTGAAAAACAACCACCAGTCAGTTGCCTACATATCTGGTATGGCTGGATGCATATTTAAACAAGAATCAAAGGAATATAAAGAGAAGAATAATTCATCAGCAGAATGGATTTCCTCCTATTACTAGGTTCCGAGTGGAAGCGCGAGCGCGCGCGTGTTTAGGTGTACTTGCGAATATGGGCGCGCGCGCGCAGAGAGAGTGAGTGAGAGAGAGAGAGAGAGAGAGAGAGAGAGAGAGAGAGAGAGAGAGAGAGAGAGAGAGAATACGAAACTCTTTAATTCAAGAATAGTTGATAAGAGGTTGGGGGAACGGGGAGGGAGGGGGGTGGGGGGAGAAAGGGATTTATCTAGAAAAACAACAACAAAATAAATAAAAGAAAACAAAGCAAGTTCTGTCTCCTTTCACGATTAGGGAAAAAAAACACACAAAAACCAAACAAACAAAAAAAAAAAAAAAAAAGCACGAACAGCCTGCTGTCTACTTTTTATCCCTATCGTTCATTACTTTCAAACACACACGTATACGCACACACAACACACACATACACACACACACACACTCATACACACGCACACACACACGCACGCACGCGCGCACACACACACACACACACACACACACACACACACACACACACACACACACACACACACACACACACATCAACACACACACACACAGAAAAAATAGTCACAACACTAAAACGTTTACGATCTGAAGATGCCCCCCCCCCCCCCCCCCCACACACACACACACACACACACAACACACAAAACACACAGAAAAAATAGTCACAAAACTAAAACGTTTACGATCTGAAGATGCCCCCCCCCCCCCCACACACACACACACACACCTTGCCATCCACCCCCCCATCGCACTTTCCATCCCCCCCACCCCACCTCCCGTTCCACAGCTTACCACTTCTTCGCCTCTCTCTCCCTCTCCTCTCCCTCCTCCCCCCATTTCCCCTGGTAAAAACAAAACAAACCACACACACACAGACAAACAAAAAAGCCTACCATGTAAGCTGAGAGGAAAAAAAAATGAAACGAAGTAAATATTTCATACACCGTCTCAACCTCCTTCTCCATCAACCTCTTTTCCTCTCAACTCGACTCTCCTCACACACACCCAACCCAACCCTTCACCCCCCTCCCCTTCTAGAGTGACGTCAGAGACGGACTGAAAGAGAGGAGACAGGAGATCTTTAACACACACACACACACACACACACACACACACCACAAAGAAAGGAAGACAGGAGAGGAGAAGAAAAGAATAAAAAGCCGACACGGTTCATTGCGACTCGTTGATAGTTTGCGCGCTCAGTGTTGTTGACGACAGGCAGTGCGAAGCAGATGGAACCTGGTGCTACCCGAGAAGCCTTTGTGTTGTGTTGGGGAGTGGGTGTGCATGATGGTGATGCCAGTGCTGTGTATGTGAATTTAGGACAGGTAGATTGTGTCCAAGCAGGAGAGAGAGAGAGAGAGAGAGAGAGAGAGAGAGAGAGAGAGAGAGAGAGAGAGAGACAGACAGAGAGAGAGGACAGTCAGAGAAGAGAGAAAGAGAGAGAGAGAGAGAGAGCGACAGAGAGAGAGAGACAGAGGCAGAGAGAGAGAGAGAGAGAGAGAGAGAGAGAGAGAAGAGAGAGACAGACAGACAGACAGACAGACAGACAGACGAGACAGAGACGGAGACGGAGACAGAGAACGAACGAATGAGAGAACGATTTTTTTAAAATTAAATGAGGGGGGGGGGGGAATAAACCGAGATAAACACGAGAGAGAGAGAGAGAGAGAGAGAGAGAGAGAGAGAGACAGAGAGACAGAGAGACAGAAAGACAGAGAGAGAGAGAGAGAGAGAGAGAGAGTCAGACAGCACAGACAGAGACAGACAGACAGATAGACAGACAGACAGACAGACAGACACAGAGAAAGAGAGAGAGAGAGAGAGAGAGAGGAGAGAGAGGAGAACAGAGAGAAACAGACAGACGACAGACAGACAGACAGACAGACACACACACAAGAGAGACTAGACAGACACACACACACACACACACACCACACACACACACACACACACACAGAGACAGACACAGAGAGATAGAGAGACAGAGAGAGAGAGAGAGACAGAGAGTCAGAAAGACAGAGAGAGACAGCGAGAGACAGAGAGATACAGAGAGAGAGAGAGACGAGAGAGAGAGAGAGAGAGAGAGAGGAGAGAGAGAGAAAGACAGAGAGAGACAGCGAGACAGAGAGAGACAGAGGAGATCTTTGTGGTGACAAAGAAGACAAGAGGGAAGACCGTTGGCATTGAGATGCTGATGTAGCTTTTCTTGTGGGACACACACACATACACACATACAGAGAGAGAGAGAGAGAGAGAGAGAGAGAGAGAGAGAGAGAGAGAGGCACGCACGTAAGTACGTACATATACATGCACGCGCACGCGCGTGCTCGCACACACACACACACACACACACACACACACACACACACATGACATATAAAAAAACACACCCACACATACAGCACAGAGAGAGAGAGAGAGAGGAGAGAGAGAGAGAGAGAGAGAGAGAGAGAGAGAGAGAGAGTCATGTATATATATATATATAGAGAGATATATATATATATATATATATATATATATATATATAGAGAGATAACCGAGAAGTGGACAAAAACAGCATGAAGGAAAAAAAAAAGATGGTTGAAAAAAAAAGAAAAAAAAGAAAATAAAGTGATGGTAATAATGATGGTGGGAAGATGGGAGATACGACAGAACTAGAAGTGCAGGTTTGACAATACGCAACTCTTTACGCAACTCTATACAATGGACCGAGTGAGTGAGTTTCTTTCATGTAGAGTCTGTTCACACTTGCTGACATAAGATTTTAACAAAAAAAAAAAAAAAAAAAAAAAGAAAGAAAGAAAAAAAAAAAAAAAAAGAAAAAAGAAAAGAAACGAGCGAGGAGAAGGGGACCGATTATAAAAAAATCATTAATTTGACGCATGGAAAGCACTTTTAGCTGTTGCATAATTTCTGGTTTTGGGGGTGATTGTTTTGATAGAATCACGTGCAGTCACATCAACGCTCGATTTTTTATATGTTGAAGTTAAGACTTAACAATGAAGAAAAGAATATGGTCGACTGATAGAAGACTTGAACAATCGCATGCTACATCTTGGAAAAAAATGTTTGGAAAATACGCATAGATGATATGCGGACATGAAGACACCAACACAAAACAGGGGGAGAGAGGGGAGTGCGAGGCAAAGACACCAACACAAACAGGGAGAGAGGGGAGTGGGAGACAAAGACACCAACACAAACAGAGGGAGAGAGAGAGGAGTGGGGGGGCAAAGACACCAACACAAACAGGGAGAGAGAGAGGAGTGGGGGGCAAAGACACCAACACAAACAGGGGAGAGAGGGGAGTGGGGAGGCAAAGACACCAACACAAAGAGGAGAGAGAGGGGAGTGGGGGGGCAAAGACACCAACACAAACAGAGGGAGAGAGAGAGGGGAGTGGGAGGCAAAGACACCAACACAAAACAGAGGGAGAGAGAGAGGAGTGGGAGACAAAGACACCAACACAAACAGGGAGAGAGAGGAGAGGAGACAAAGACACCAACACAAACAAGAGAGAGGAGGGAGAGAGAGGGGAGAGGGGAGACAAAAGACACACCAACACAAACAGGGAGAGAGGGGAGTGGGAGACAAAGACACCAACACAAACAGGGAGAGAGAGGGGAGTGGGAGACAAAGACACCAACACAAACAGGGAGAGAGGGGAGTGGGAGACAAAGACACCAACACAAACAGGGGAGAGAGAGGGGAGTGGGAGACAAAGACACCAACACAAACAGGGAGAGAGAGGGGAGTGGGAGGGGAGAAGACACCAACACAAACAACAGGGAGAGAGAGGGGAGTGGGGAGACAAAGACACCAACACAAACAGGGGGAGAGAGGGGAGTGGGAGACAAAGACACCACACACAAACAGAGAGAGAGGGGAGTGGGAGGCAAAGACACCAACACAAACAGAGGGAGAGAGAGAGGAGTGGGAGACAAAGACACCAACACAAACAGGGAGAGAGGGGAGTGGGAGACAAAGACACCAACACAAACAGAGGGAGAGAGAGGGGAGTGGGAGACAAAGACACCAACACAAACAGAGGGAGAGAGAGGGGAGTGGGAGACAAAGACACCAACACAAACAGAGGGAGAGAGGGGAGTGGGAGACAAAGACACCAACACAAACAGGGAGAGAGAGGGGAGTGGGAGACAAAGACACCAACACAAACAGGGAGAGAGGGGGGAGTGGAGACAAAGACACCAACACAAACAGAGGAGAGAGAGGGGGGAGTGGGAGACAAAGACACCAACACAAACAGGGAGAGAGAGAGGGGGGTGTGGGAGACAAAGACACACCAACACAACAGAGGGAGAGAGAGGGGGAGTGGGAGACAAAGACACCACAACACAAAACAGGGAGAGAGGGGAGTGGGAGACAAAGACACCAACACAAACAGAGGAGAGAGAGGGTGGGAGACACAAAGACACCAACACAAACAGAGGGAGAGAGAGGGGAGTGGGAGACAAAGACACCAACACAAACAGGGGAGAGAGAGGGGAGTGGGAGACAAAGACACCAACACAAACAGGGAGAGAGAGGGGAGGGAGAGGGAGAAAGACACCAACACAAACAGGGAGAGAGAGGGGAGTGGGAGACAGACAAAGACACCAACACAAACAGGGAGAGAGAGGAGAGGGAGGGGAGACAAAGACACCAACACAAACAGGGAGAGAGAGGGGAGTGGGAGACAAAGACACCAACACAAACAGAGGGAGAGAGGAGGGAGTGGGGAGACAAAGACACCAACACAAACAGGGAGAGAGGGGAGTGGGAGGCAAAGACACCACACAAACAGAGGGAGAGAGGGGAGTGGGAGGCAAAGACACCAACACAAACAGAGGAGAGAGAGGGGAGTGGGAGACAAAGACACCAACACAAACAGGGAGAGGGGAGTGGGGGAGACAAAGACACCAACACAAACAGAGGAGGAGAGAGAGAGGAGTGGGAGACAAAGACACCAACACAAAACAGAGAGAGAGAGGGAGTGGGAGACAAAGACACCAACACAAACAGAGGAGAGAGAGGGGAGTGGGGAGACAAAGACACAACACACAAACAGGGAGAGAGAGGGAGTGGGAGACAAAGACACCAACACAAACAGAGGGAGAGGAGGGAGAGGCAGGGAGGGGGAGAGGGGAGTGGGAGACAGACACACACACACAAACAGGGAGAGAGAGGGGAGTGGGAGACAAAGACACCAACACAAACAGGAGAGGAGAGAGGGGAGTGGGAGGCAAAGACACCACAACAAACAGGGAGAGAGGAGAGAGGGAGAGGGAGGACAAGACACCAACACAAACAGGGAGAGAGAGGAGTGGGAGGCAAACACACCAACACAAACAGGGAGAGAGGGGAGTGGGAGACAAAGACACCAACACAAAGAGGGAGAGAGAGGGGAGTGGGAGACAAAGACACCAACACAAACAGAGGGAGAGAGGGGAGTGGGAGGCAAAGACACCAACACAAACAGGGAGAGAGAGGAGTGTGGGAGACAAAGACACCAACACAAACAGGGAGAGAGAGGAGTGGGGGGCAAAGACACCAACACAAAACAGGGAGAGAGAGGAGTGGGAGACAAAGACACCAACACAAACAGAGGGAGGGAGAGAGGAGTGGGAGGCAAAGACACCAACACAAACAGAGGGAGGGAGGGGGGAGTGGGAGGCAAAGGACACCAACACAAACAGAGGAGAGAGGGGAGGGAGGGGGAGACAAAGACACCAACACAAACAGGGAGTAGGAGTGGGAGGCAGGGGAACGAAAATGAAAAAAAGAAGTAAGTCTGGCAGTGTAACGGAAAAAAAAGAAGAAGAAACAAAAAAAAAAAACGCCCAATTTGCTCCTCTCTCTCTCTCTCTCTCTCTCTCTCTCTCTCTCTCTCTCTCTGTGTCTGTGTGTGTGTGTGTGTGTGCTCGTGTGTGTGTGAGCGCGAGAGAGAGAGAGAGAGAGAGAGAGCGTGAGAACACAGATACCACGATGTGTGAGAGTGAGAGAGAGGAGAGAGAGAGAGAGAGAGAGAGAGAGAGAGAGAGAGAGAGAGAGAGAGAGAGAGAGAGAGAGAGAGAGAGAGAATCATGTATATAGATAGACGGATCGAAAAAAGGACAAAACAACGTATAGGATCAAAAGGTCTAGAAAGAAAAAAAAAAAGAAAATGACAAGAAAAGTCAACAAGTAAACAGCTTTATAGTGATATCATTAGGAAAGAAAGGGGAACGAAAAGAACTAGAAGAAAGAGAAGAACACACACACACACACACACACACACACACACACACACCACCCACAACCAGTTATTCACCTACACATTTTCACACATACACATGTGGACCAACATTACTTCGGGGGACAAAAGAAAGTCTAAGAGATATTAATCAACAAAATCAAAACGATAAGAAAAGCCCACAGCCCAAACACGAGCAACACAAAAGAAATAAAATCATTTTGATAAGAAGAAACAGAAAGAAAGGAAGCAGAATGAAACAAAGTAAAGCGAAAGCAAAGCAAAGAACGTAAAAACAAAATAAAACGAAAACAAAGAGGAAAAAGCCTACACAATCGAAGAAATCAATGAACTGTTTTAAACCGACAGCGCGAAGAAAACCCCTGATGCAAAGTCTCACAGAAAGCAAAGTACGAAAAAGACAAAGAAAAGAAAAGAAAAAAATGACACAAACAGTTACCAGCACCCTCACACCCACTCCTCCTCCCCCCCTCATCCCCTCGCCAATCACATCACCTCTGTCATCATCCGTTCCTCGTCCTCGTCATCATCAGCGGCCAAGTCAGCCCGGGAATTGCCGCCACCTGCGGTACGAGAGACAGCAAGACAAAGGCGGCCAGGTACACCAGATGAGCCATCTTCACTCCGTTCGACCGGGCCTCAGGAGCGATAGTGAGTGACTGAATGACCAACCACGTCCCTCGCCGCTCTTGACTGCGGGACTGTTATCTACCAGCCCGAGGGATTGTGGGTAGGAGTGGCGGCAGAAGGCGGCTTGTTGTAATGGCGCGGTATCCTGAGTGTGTGGTTGTCGCTGGCCGTGGTGGTCTTGGGGTTCGGCGTGGTTTTTTTTGCTCTTCTATTTTCTCCCCTTTCACACGCTGGGGCTTTCTGTCCGTCTGTCTTATTGCCTTGGTTCTCCCCTGGAGAGCTGTAAAGAGAGTTAAAAGAAAGATTGTTATGGGGCAAAGAGAGAAGGAAGTTTTAAAGAGAAGGCTTTTTTTTTTTTTTTCTTTGCTTCTTTCTTTCTTTCTTTCTTCTTTCCGCAAGCTTGCGGTAACGTTTTCAAAGATGATACGTTTTCGGTTACGTTTTCCTGTTTCGTACGTCTTTAGTTATTGATATGATTTTCAAGTACGTTTCCTAGTTAGTATGTTTCCAGCTATGTTTTTACTGTCAATAGCTTCAGGGACGTTTTGCACTGTTGGTACGTTTTTATCTCTCCACCAAGAAGGTTTTGTTTTCATTCACATCAGTTTTTTTTTGTTGGTTAATCCTTTAGCAGGATCACTCAAAGGGCATATCGTAAATTCATCCTAGTGTAGCAGAGGTCTACGCTCACCCGAATGCCCTTTTAGCATACTGTATACTTTTTTTTTTTA
>JADBJO010000251.1:90000-92500 GCA_016801955.1 Conus betulinus | reverse complement strand
CTCTCTCTCTCTCTCTCTGTCTCTCTCTCTTCCTCCGTCCTGTCTGACAGCCTGTCTGTCTATCTACTTATCCTTTCTCTTTCATATATAAATTTAGACATTATCTGTCTATCTATCTATCTATCTATCTATCTATCTATCTATCTATCTATCTATCTATCTCTCTATCTATCTATCTATGTAAAATGGAAATTTAAAATAAGCTGGTAATCTTTTCCCACCGGGTCAAATACAACAAAATTCAAGCTTTTGCCACAAGGGTTTTTTCAGAAATTCTCTCTCTCTCTCTCTCTCTCTCTCTCTCTCTCTCTGCGCGCGCGCGCGTGTGTGTGTGTGTGTGTGTGTGTGTGTGTGTGTGTGTGTGTGTGTGTGTGTGTGTGTGTGTGTGTGTGTGTGTGTGTGTGTGTGTGTGTGACACAAACAGACAGGTACATTCATTTTTTTTCTTTTATTCACGTATCTATTTTCTTTAACATCTGAAACAGTCATAGCCGTTTCTTTACTTCTACACCATGTACGAAGACTACCCACAATTTTATTAGTCTAGTTTCGATGCGCGGTAAGGGTCGTCGACGGAGAGAGTGGTGGTGGTGGTGGTGGTGGTGGTGGTAGTGGTGGTGATGAAGTTGGGAGGATAGGAATGGCATGGACGAGAGGGTAGCGGAGAGAGAAGAGCACGTACGTTTGTACTGCTGACATTGAAACAGATCACCAGTGTATAACCTAGAGAAAAAATGAAACATTTTCTTTCTTTCTCTTTGTTCTCCTCTCCCCCCCCCCCCCCCCCCCCCACTCCCCTATCATCTCTAGTACTTTTGTCATATCAATGTGTTAGAGCCGTCGCCTCCAGAGCTGATTGAGTTGAAGCACTCATGGGTTCACATTTCTTTCGCCATGAAAACCCCGTCTGTCCAGACAGCAGTACATGAGTACCTGACTCAGTGCAGGGGCCGTTAAGGAGCGGTGGAGGAGAGGAATGAACTCTGCCTTCCATCATTCATGTCGTGGTGCAGACCAGGTGACCAGGTGACCATCTTACCATTCATTTCTCTCTGGCCGTTAGAAGACAATGGCATGGCATGACATGTCATGATATAATGCAATATTATGGAACGCAGCGAAACGTAATTTGATATGTCATGATATAGTATAACATAACATAACATAACATAACATAACATAACATAACATAACATAACATAACATAACATAACATAACATAACATTAATTTAATATATATAATATGACACAACATGAAACATAATGATATCTTTAAAATGATATGACTGCGATGTAATATGTTATACAACATGATGTTATATGATTCACTGGAGTGACCATACCATACCATACCGTACCATACCATACCATACCATACCACCATACCATACCATACCATACCATACCGCGACCTACGGTATCGTACTCTGCTCTTCTGTGCTCTGCTCTAGTCTGCTCTGCTCTGCTCTACTCTACTCTACTCTACTCTGCTCTGCTCTGCTCTACTCTACTCTGCTCTGTTCTGCTCTGTTCTGCTCTACTCTACTCTACTCTACTCTGCTCTGCTCTGCTCTGCTCTGCTCTGCTCTACTCTACTCTGCTCTGCTCTACCCTGCTCTGCTCTGCTCTACTCTGCTCTGCTCTGCTCTACTCTGCTCTGCTCTGCTCTGCTCTGCTCTACTCTACTGCTCTGTTTCTGCTCTACCCTGCTCTACTCTGCTCTACTCTACTCTACTCTGCTCTGCCTGCTCTGCTCTGCTCTACTCTACTCTACTCTGCTCTGCTCTGCTCTGCTCTGCTCTGTTCTGCTCTGCTCTGCTCTGCTCTGCTCTGCTCTGCTCTACTCTACTCTACCTTACCCTGCTGCTCTGCTCTGCTCTACTCTACTCTGCTTTGCTCTGCTCTGCTCTGCTCTACTCTACTCTACTCTGTTCTGCTCTGCTCTGTTCTGCTCTACTCTGCTCTGTTCTGCTCTGCTCTACTCTACTCTGCTCTGTTCTGCTCTACTCTGTTCTGCTCTACTCTACTCTGCTGTGTTCTGCTCTGCTCTACTCGACTCTGCTCTGCTCTGCTCTGCTCTGCTCTACTCTGCTCTACCCTGCTCTGCTCTGCTCTGTTCTGCTCTGCTCTACTCTGCTCTACCCTGCTCTGCTCTGCTCTGCTCTGTTCTGCTCTGCTCTGTTCTGCTCTGCTCTACTCTGCTCTACTCTGCTCTGCTGCTCTGCTCTGTTCTGCTCTACTCTGCTCTGCTCTCTGCTCTACCCTGCTCTGCTCTGGTCTGGTCTGCTCTGCTCTGCTCTGCTCTGCTCTGGTCTGGTCTGCTCTACTCTACCCTGCTCTGCTCTGCTCTGTTCTGCTCTACTCTGTACTCTGCTCTGCTCTGCTCTGGTCTGGTCTGCCCTGCTCTGCTCTGCTCTACTCTAGTCTACTCTGCTCTGCTCTGCTCTCCTCTCCTCTGCTCTGCTCTACTCTACTCTGCTCTGTTCTGTTCTGCTCTGC
>JADBJO010000251.1:82500-85000 GCA_016801955.1 Conus betulinus | reverse complement strand
AAGACATAGAGAGTAGGAAAAATGAGAGAGAGAGAGAGAGAGAGAGAGATTAGTAGAGAGAGAGAGAGAGAGAGACAGACAGACAGACAGTGAGGCCAGTTTAAGACAATGAGAGTACGAACATGCAATTAAAAGATAGAGAGAGAGGGATAAAGAGAAACAGACAAACAGGAACGACAGACATTAGAGAGAGAGAGATCTAGAAGAGAGATCGAGAGGAGAGAGAGAGAGAGAGGAGAGAGAGACAGAGACAGAGTGAGGCCAGTTAAGACGATGAGAGTGAGAACAATAGAGAGAGAGAGAGAGAGAGAGAGACAGACAGTGCAGACAGGCAGACAGATCAGACAGACAGACAAACAGTGATGCCATTAGAGACAATGAGATCAAGAACAACAATGATAGAGATAGAGGTGGTTAAACAGAGATAGACATGATAGACATAAGAGAGACAAACCGACAGACAGACAGACAGAGAGAGAGACAGAGAGGGAGATAGAGGACATGGGAGAGAGACAGAGAGAGATGACAGGGAGAGAGACACAGAGAGAGGCCAATTAAGACAATGAGAGTAAGAACAAATGAGAGGAGGGCTTTTTTTTTGAGAGGGATAGAAGAGAGACAGACAAACAGACAGAACAGAGAGAGTGAGGCCAGTTAAGACACGGGAGTAGGAACACATGAAAGAGAGTGAGAGAGAGAGAGAGAGAGAGAGAGGACAGACAGACAGACAGACGACGATAGACATACGAAAGACAGACAGGTAGAGACTGAGGCCAGTAAAGAGACGAGACTGAGAGTAGAAACAATGAGAGAGAGATGAGGATAGAGGGAGAGAGAGAGAGAGACCAGAGAGAGACAGACAGACGTACAGACAGACATTACAGACAGCTACAGACAACAGATGCGACTTAGACAAATGAGACTTAAGACAAACTGATGTAGAGAGAGAGAGAGAGAGAGAGAAAGATAGAGAGAAGAGACAGAGAGAGACAGACTGACTGATACAGACCAGAAAAGAGCCACTTAGACACTGAGAGTAGTAAGATAGAGAGAGAGAGAGCGAGAGAGCGATAGAGCGGATAGAGGCGAGCGGAGAGGAGAGATGACACAGAGAGAGAATGATAGAGAGAGCACAGACAGAAGGCGTGCGAGACCTTGACATAGATGACCAGACAGACATACAAGACAGACAGACAGAGAGAGTGAGGGGTCCAGTAAAGAGTACTGGGAAGTAGAAAATTAGAGAGAGAAGAGAGAGTAAGAGGAGAGAAGAGAGAGCGGAGAGGATAGAGAGACAGACATAAAGAGAGAGATGTACAGGCAGACAGACATACAGAACTGTAGCCACTTAAGACACTGAGAGTAAAAGAGAGCGAGAGATTAGAGAGAGAGAGAGTAGAGAGAGAGGAGATATACAGACAGACAGACCGACAGACGAGAGACATACAGACAGACATACCGACAGACAGACAATAGAGAGTGAGGCCAGTAAAGAGCTGAGAGTAGAACCAATGATAGAGATAGAGAGAGAGATAGAGAGAAGAGAGAGAGAGCGAGAGAGAGAGAGAGCTAGAGCGACAGCAGACAGACAGACAGACGACAAACAGACATACATATTAGAAACCGAGGTCCCAATTAATACACTTACAACAGACGAGATATAGAGAAGAGAGAAGAGGAGAGAGAGGGAGAGAGGAGAGAGGAGATAGAGAGAGAGTAAGAAGAGAGAGGATAGGGAGAGAGAGTAGAGAGAGCAAGAGAGAGTAGAAGACGGTACAGAGTTCTTTAAAGAGAATCCTTTACTTTTTTAAGTGTCATTTTTTTTTTGTCGAAGAGAGAGAATATAGTTAGGAGAAGAGAGAGAGAGAAGAGGAGACACACAGCCATCTTGTGATGCAGAAAACACCGAATCAGACAGAACAGACATTTCTACAAGACATAAGCACGTTAAGTCAACGAACAAGATCTAACACATGTATAAGTCTCTGCTCCGTAAAATCATACCCCTTCCTCCTATGAGTGACACATCTTACTATAATCGAATTGAGAGAATGCCATGAGCAGGATTAATCGTTAGAGTACCAGCCAGAGAAGACGAGAGAGAGGAGACCCCCAGAGACGGACGACCAGACTCCAGGAGACCCGACTACGTTACTCCGACCCGCCAGACAGCCAGACTTAGGAAGACTTATGCCCCAACCCCTAACCTACTGTGTAGAGATAGGAGACCCCCCTCCAGAGCTAGACCCCTCCCCCCCCGAGATAGAGATAAGACCACCCCCACTAACCAGGTTCTTTAAACCAAATCTTTACTTTTTAACCCAGTTCACTTTTTAATGTACGAAGCACATTCTTCACAGCACTTCACGCAACCATTAATCAAACGTACCATGTCTCATTCTTTGCCATCGTGGTCCACCACACAACACTTGGATCTATGAAAAATTTAACGTGGGGGTTTTTTTTTTTTTGGTTTTTTTTGGAGGAGCCATGCGCACAG
>JADBJO010000251.1:55000-57500 GCA_016801955.1 Conus betulinus | reverse complement strand
AGAGCATTGTGAAGTACAGATGACATGAGAAGAGCATCATGTTACTTTGCAATGAAGAAATTGTAAAGTACAGATGACAGGAGAAGAGCATTGTGAAGTACAGATGACAGAAAAGAGCATTGTGAAGTACAGATGACAGGAGAAATAGCATTGAGAAGTACAGATGAGAGGAGAAGAGCATTGTGAAGTACAGATGACAGGAGAAGAGCATTGTGAAGTACAGATGACAGGAAAAGAGCATTGTGAAGTACAGATGACAGGAGAAGAGCATTGAGAAGTACAGATGAGAGGAGAAGAGCATGGTGAAGTACAGATGACAGGAGAAGAAATTGTAAAGTACAGATGACAGGAGAAGAGCATCACGTTACGTGTCATGCCCCAAAGAGGCAGTTTTAGGACACAGTTCGTACCTGGGAAATGCGTTTGTCTTTAAATCAGTTATGATTTTTCACATGTTAGATTTTGGTGGTGAGACTTTGTTGAATCTGAGTACATTTCTTAAATTAAGTAAAACTGTTTACAGACACACACAGACACACACACACACACACACACACACACACACACACACACACACACACACACACACACACACACACACACACACACACACACACTCTTCGGCTCTCGTTTGCAAAATCTCTCTCTCTCTCTCTCTCTCTCTCTCTCTCTCTCTCTCTCTCTCTCTCTCTCTCTCTCTCTCTCTCAAAATGTTTCCGTGGACACGCACGCACTAAAGTTTGCTTCATTGTGTCTCAAGGGCGCTTGTTACGGTTCAAATGAATCCACAAAAAAGAAAATTAAAAACTATCAGTCCATTGACGTCATCAAGAATTTAAATAATCTAACATTAAAAATCAAAACGAACGTACAAACAAACACACACACAACAACAAAAAAAAAACCCATCCACAGACAAAAAGCAAAAACATATCTTGAACATTTGTATATAAAACGGATCTAATTCTTTGGCCTGCGTGTGGTGCATTTGTTTTTAATAAGTAAGGCCCAGAAGAGAGTTTTTTAATTACACGTGAAATAAAACGAGTTTATGTGATCAACCTATTCCGGATTGTGTTTTTCTGTACGCTTGTGTGTGTGTGTGGTGTGTGTGTGTGTGTGTGTGTGTGTGTGTGTGTGTGTGTGTGTGTGTGTGTGTGTGTGTGTGTGTGTGTGTGCGTGCGAGCGTGCGTGTGTGTGTGTGTGTGTTGTGTGTTTGTGTGTGTGTGTGTGTGTGTGTGTGTGTGTGTGTGTGTGTGTGTGTGTGTGTGTGAACCTTTAACATAACTTTTTTTTAACAATTATGCATGACAGGAAAACACACTTGACAAGAACGATAAAATAGTGAAAAGATGTTTGTAGGCATCCATTGCATGAAGATGTCAAAGAATAGTAAAAGCTCTAAATCTGCAAGGAATAATTTTTACAAATATTTCAAACATTGTTAGAGCAACATTTTCATAAGAAATACAAACTGTAATGGTTACGTTTATTGCATTATGCATGAATGAAAATATGTTAAAAGATATTTATGCTAATTTTGCAATAAATGCTGATCTACACAGTAAGGTAAAGATAACGTTGCTTATAGCCCAGCCGACCACAAAGGGCCATATCAGGGCTGTCAGCACGTTGATGTCAACTCACAAGTCATGTAAATAAATCTACACGTTACTGAGATGAGATCGTTTAATGCAGTATGTACTAAGCACAGGAGAAGATATAATTAAACATCTTAATCAATATAGAACAAAGATGACGCACATGCAAATATATTGTACCAAATGTATCAAAGCAAGAGTAGCAGATATAATTAAACATCCTAATCAGCATAGAAGAAAGATGACGCACATGCAAATATATTGTACCAAATGTAGCAAAGCAAGAGTAGCAGATGTAATTAAAGATCTTAATCAACATAGAAGAAAGATGACGCACATGCAAATATATTGTACCAAATGTAGCAAAGCAAGAGTAGCGGATGTAATTAGAGATCTTAATCAACATAGAACAAAGATAACGCACATGCAAATATATTGTACCAAAGCAAGAGTAGCAGATATAATCAAGCATCTCAATCGACATAGAACAAAAAAAATGAAGCACATGCAAATATATTGTACCAAATACAGTAGAGCAAGAGTATCAGATTTAATTACACATCTTAATTAACAATGAACAAAAAATGACACGCATGCAAATATATTGTACCAAAAATAACAAAGCAAGAGTAGCAGATGTAATAAAAACATTTCAATCAACATAGAACGCACATTGACGCACATGCAAATATATTGTACCAGATATAGCAAAGCAAGAGATTAATATTCGTAAACATAGAGATTAATATTCGTGGTGAATTAAGCAAATCGAAGCCACATGTTAGCAGCAAATTAAAAAAGCCCTACTTGTTTTTTTTTTTTTTTTTTTTTTTACAATCACAGTGATCACACAATCCGGAAACGTCGTAAATTTTGGCCCCATTCAATTGATCAAACAA
>JADBJO010000251.1:42500-52500 GCA_016801955.1 Conus betulinus | reverse complement strand
TCATAAAGTCCTTCGAATGAGACTATAAACTGAGGTTCCGTGTGTGAACGCACGCATAACATCTTGCACACACGTAAAAATCCCATCACCAACTTTAGGAAGAAGACCAGTTTGGCCGTTGGTATGGATGACATGTTACACATAGCATGCACCCTGCGTGAGAAATGGAAAGAATGAAGGAAATAAGAAAATTGAGTAAACGATATTGACTGGATGACAGTGGAAACGACTGAAATGATGCGCCGGCATGCAGCTCTTCAGTCGGCACTACCCAGGTAGGCAGCCCATTGAGTAAACGAGAGTGTTTAGCATATTGTATGAAAAGCGCTTAGAGCCCTAATCGTTAGAGAATAGGCACTATGAAAAATTAACATTATTACGATGACGAACGTGGTGGTGTCCCTAGGAAAGAGCTCCGCGACTAAGCGATTATTGTTGTCAGTAGGGAACTCCTCACACAGTGCTGCCCTGCGCACCTTGGATCAACACAGGTGGCACTGAACACGATACAAAGTGACTCGGCAGCATGTGCAGGGGTCTCCTCAGTGGGTGGTCTCATGACGACCTGAAACTGACTGCTCGCTGTGGACTGCCGTTCTGGGAATGAGATACACACAAGCTGCATGGCTGTGTGTTTGGGAAACAGGACGAGTGGTGTTGTTGGGGTCGTGCCATTTGGGGGAAACACGAAGACACGACTGAAGAAAATGCGTGTATGCTTATATGTAGAAGGCGTGGGAGAGGAGAGAGAGGGAGGGGGAAGGAGAGAGAGAGGAGGAGGGAGAGAGAGAGAGGGATATAGGGGAGGAGAGGAGAGAGAGAGAAGAAGCAGAGATTGAAGAGTAGACTTTCGAGATCACGCCGTTGAGATGAGATTATAGAGAACGAAAGTACATATACCACATACAGAGAGAGAGTAGAGATAGAGAGAGAGAGATAGAGAGAGAGAGAGGGAGAGAGTGGTGAGGAGTGAGAGGGGTTTCAAGGGGAGGAGTGGAGGGAGGGGGGAGAGAGGAGAGAAGAAAACATCGAGTTGTGACAAATACGATTTTGATTTTCAATTTCAGTATGGACACCCGTTGTATCCCGGTCGGCGCTGTATTATTATAGATTATCTAAATTATGTGCATTAAAGTCATTGATACGTCCTGTTCTGTCTGTCCTGTCTGTTCTGGGGAAAGAAACTGTCCTGCGTCCTGGGGTCTGCCCATATGACTCCCATGACGATACTTAAAAGTGTCTGTCTGTCTATTATGACATTTTTTTCAGTACTTAAAGGTATATCACATGTTCAGATAAACCTGATAGAAAATAATCGGTGAGGAGCTGTCAAACAAAAACTGGTCTGCATCTTCGCAGACTCATTTTTACCTACTGACAGTTTACAGTTATTTTATTCCAGGAAAAGAAAGGCACAAATGGCCCCCAATGTACATGTAATATATATGTGTGTCAAAGCAGTAATCCAGTAGTTTTCTGTATATGGTTCAAAATCTCACAAAAAAGTGCTAAAATTCGCCCGTTGTCCGGTGCGTCAAAAAAAGTGATTTCATTTGTTTTAATAAACTACCAGAAAGAGAGAGAGAGTGAGGAGAGAGGAGAGGCGAGAGAGAGAGAGAGAGAGAGAAGAGAGAGACTTTTTTGTGAGTGAGTGAGTGAATGAGTGAGTGACTGTGTGTATGTGTTGTGTGTGTGTGTGTGTGCGTGTGTGTGTGTGTGTGTGTGTGTGTGTGTGTGTGTGTGTGTGCGCGCGCCGCCGCCCCGCAACCGCTTGGGTAGTGCATGTATTCATGCGAATGTGCGCGAGTTAGAGCCTCTTACCATCATTCAGCTTTTTCAAGAGATAGCACCCTTCTGTGATGTTCTCCCCGTTTCAAGAACTCAGGATCAATACAAACTACCATTTCTAAAAATTCTCGCCATCAGCTTTTGAATGTAATAAATATCAGCCCTATATAAAACGATATGAAGTGAAACAAGCTGAAATACATGTTTCTGAATCGTATCTTTCTCTTTTCTTTTTTTTTCTCTTTGGTTATATTTTTTTTCCAATCGGTAATGAGCATCACACTTCTAATCAAAAGCGTCTTAATGAACATAGTGTACACCGTAACGTTCTATATACATGAGAAAGGTTATCTTTGATTAACTACCAGCGCGCATGCGAATGATTTGCAATCATCCTGGTGCGATTTGCAATTATCATTTGTGGTTGGGAGATTGCCAATCACTCTTGGTTGTTTTTGTTTGTTTCCCGTGACATTTGTTGGCATGCATTTTTTTCAGTGTTGTACTGTTGCTGTTTTGCTGTTGTTTATTTTGCCGACCTTCGACACAATTCTGTTGGTTTCAAATCTTATCATGCTGTGTTGTGTCTGACTCGTTGGAATTGTACTGTTTCGAATTGTGTTGTGTTGTACTGTATTGCAATTGTATCGTATTCCATTACATTATACAATGTTACGTTGTCTTCTACTGTAGCGTGTTGTACTGTACTGTGCTGTGTTGCATGATGTTATGTTGTATGATACTGCCTGCTTTTAGTATGTTGCGGTGCATTACTCTATTGCACTACTACAGTGAGTTAAGTTTTGTGAAGACTGTTCATCATCATCATCATCATCATCATCATCATCCTCATCATCATCATCATCATCATCATCATCATCATCACCACCACCACCACCACAATCATCATCATCATCATTATCGTCGTCGTCGTCGACATCGTCGTCGTCGATGTCGTCGACGTCGTCGTCGTCGTCGTCGTCGTTCGTCGTCGTCGTCGTCGTCGTCGTCGTCGCGTCGTCGTCGTCGTCGTCATCATCATCATCATCATCATCATCATCCGATCATTATCACCATCATCATTATTTTTGTTGTAGTAGATGTTTTCGTTTGCTGTTTATCCTCCTCCCTCCTGCTTCTCAACATCCTGACATCATCATCATCATCATCATCATCATCATCATCATCATCATCATCATCATCATCATCATCATCATCATCAGTATTATTATGATGATTATTATCATTTATGTGTTCAGTTTCCATTGTGCCACAATCAGACTTCACTTGTTAGCATGGTATTGCGCTGAATATGTATTGTGCTGTGTTGTGTTCCGTCAGGCCTTCTTTTCATTCTGTGGCTGATATACACTATATTGTATTGACATCGTGTTGCATTGTGTTGTATGGTAAAGTATTAGTCTGTATCACACTGGATTAAATGTTACTGTCCACTCTATTGTGCAATACGTTATTCCATTGCCTTACGTTCCCATCGAAAAAGAAATCAGATCATTTTTATCTACCACAGAAAGCCCATGGCCATTCGTTAGCGTCATTCGTTTCTTTTCTCCGTGCAGTTCTGACCACAGCTGACTCAATTCTAACAGGGCAAGGGGGGGGGGGGGGTGGAAGGGAAGAGAAGAAAGGAGAGAGAGAGAGAGAGAGAGAGAGAGAGAGAGTGAGAAGAGAGAAAAGACAGACAGACAGACAGACAGACAAACAGACTCTGTGTGTATGTGTGTGTGTGTGTGTGTGTGTGTGTGTGTGTGTGTGTGTGTGTGTGTGTGTGTGTGAGAGAGAGAGAGACAGAGACAGAGACAGAGAGACAAAGAGAGACAGAGAGAGACAGGGAGAGACAGGGAGAGAGAGAACAAATCTGTCTCTACCAGGAGAAACACGGTCAGGTCAGTGGTGAAGGGCTGGGGGGGAGGGGCAGGGAGGGGGGGGGTGAATGTATGCGGAATGGCGAAGGGGGTGTGGGCCGTGGAGGCGATTTCAGAAAAAAACATCGTTATAATTCATAACCCTATCCTGACTTTTGAAAATATTTTTTTGTCACAAATTGTGCATTTTGTCTTTACTGATTGCATCGTATGAGAGAGAGAGAGAGAGAGAGAGAGAGAGAGAGAGAGAGAGAGAGAGAGAGAGAGAGAGAGAGAGAGAGAGAGAGAGAGAGAGCGAGATTAGGAGAAAATACCGCCTCCACCCCCATTTCCATTACTCCAAAGATAAAGAGGTGGCACAAACAAACTTAACAAAAGAAAAGAAAAGGAAGGAAGGAAAGAGAGAAAGAAAGACAGATAGACAGAAAAAAAACCGTAGGAGCCTAACAAAGGCGAACACCAAACTCAAATTTCCTGTCTCCCTTCAATGCAAATATATCACACCCACACCAAATACCTCAGAAGCCGCATTTGATGTGTTCGAACTACTTGAACAAGTAAGAGTGTACCAGGTGATTAAAAAACTGTCACATAAGGGATTTGGGGGCTAGATTTCTAATTGGAAGGCGACAAAAGAAAGGCATCCAATTGTCATTGACAAGGACAACTCAGAATACACATGGACATATTTTGTTTATCTTTAAAACAGTTTGTGAAGAAGACACCCTACATCACACTGTGGCTTAGTCGTTTGTTTATCCGATTTCAAAGCTGGTTTGAAGTGTTAAACGAGGGTCGGGAGAAGGAAGGGAGGTAGGGAGAGATAAGAATGCTTTGAAGAATTCTGATTGTAAAAAGCAATTAAACAGAAAACTTGACAGGACAACTGGACGAAATAAGGATAACAGAAAAACTGGCTGAGGACCACTCAAATCTGGAGAAGACAAAGGTAAATGGACAAAATTCAACTGAAAACTGAACGAGGGAAACCGAAAACTGACTAAGAGAGGAAAAAAAAAATGTTGACAAGGACAACTCGAAACTGGACAATGGTAAAAAGAAAAATAACCGAAACTTGAAAGTACAACACAACAGAACACTTGATAAGGACAACAGAAAACTTGACAAGTACAAACAGAAAACTTGATAAGGACAACAGAAAACTTGACAAGGACAACAGAAAACGTGACACAGACAACTCAGAACTTGGCAAAGACAATACAAGGACAACACAGCAAGGACAAGGACAACACAAAATGAGAGGACACCCTGAAAAACTAGACATCGACAACTCAAAACTGGCCTAGAACGACAGCAGCCATGACTGGACAACTCAGAACGAAACAAGAACGACTGACATCAGACCAGAACAACTCAAAACCAGACAAGAGCAACTCAAAACAAGACAGAACAACTCAAAACAAGACCAGAACAACTGACAACAAGACAAGAACAACTGAAAAGACAAGAACAACACCAAACAAGACAAGAAACAACTCAAAACAAGACAAGAACAACTCAAAAACAAGACAAACGCAACTCAAAACAAGACAAGAGCAGCTCAAACTTGGCAAAGAAACGTGACAAGGAAAACTCAATACCAGAACGGGACAACGCTCATACTTTTCTTTCAAGAGTTTTTGAAGAGGAACCCTTTTTTCATGCTACGGCCGCTTTCGCGTTTGTTTGAACCATTTGAAAAGCTGGTTTGAAAAATGCTGCAAAAAAAAAAGGAGGCGGGGTTCCTATCTTCATATCCTGATACATCACCAAGACAAAGACAAAATTGTTTCGTGCTTAGAATCCTGGGCGTTGAGTGAGGACCTTCGCTTGGGTATGTACACCAAAACACCACACAGCACGATATTACGAGGACAGGAAAATTGTTTATCGAGACCCTGTGGCCAGCGTAGCTGATGATCCTGTGTAGTCCTGAAATAATCATCGGCGAATTAGGCAACCGCCAAAGGGACAGGACGGCGTAGGGGGAAGGGAGGGAGGGCGAGGTAGCGAGGGCCTATCGGGCAAGAAGGACCACGGTATTAAAAGCGGGACTGGTGGGTTTGGTGAAACCCTCCCCCGCTGGAGGTATTTATGGGCTGATACAGGTGGATCGAACGGGGTTTTTTTCCAAAAAATCCTAAATACTTAATCCAATGACAAGCTTCCTTCCTCCCCTTCCCATCATTCCCCCCTTTCTACGATCTGCCACCGACCATTCCTTCGGTCACCGGACGTTACTATTCACGGATCAAACTTATGACCCCTCCCCAGGAAAGACTCCCCTTTTAGCATGGCTTACGAGGTCTTGTGACCCACGGGTGAATCACTCATGCTATTCCGCCTTCGTCCGGCGTCAATTAGGCATTCCCAACGCCTTCCCCCGCGTGCCCTCCCGGCGGATAGATGACACCTTGGGACCGCTATGGGCACGAATCACCAACTAACAGACCTGGTCCACGGGGGGATAATGTAGATAAGGGTGACCCCCGAGACACGAACAGACGATGAGAGAGAACAGTGACGATTGCAGATTCAGACTGACTGAGAGAGGACGCTCCTTCTTGCGAGACTGACGGATACACCTGCGATACCTCACTTCCACTTAACACCCCACAAAACAAAACCTTAAACAACACATCAAACTACACCACATCATACAACAAACAACACATCACCACACATTCACTATCACACCGTCGCTCCTGTCACCTCGTTCTCTCTTCTTTCTCCCTTCCTCCCCCTTTCTTCCCTCTGCGTTGTCTCGACACCGCTTCCACTGTACCGCATATAATCCTCGTTTACGCCTCCCGTCGATAGAGTGGATACGCCGCCCTTTTTATCCCCCACTTCACACACTCCCACCATCAACACACACACACACACACACACATTTTCCACACACACCACACACACACCACATCCACACCGGCGCGCGTTCGCTCCACTTGCGCTGCCCTGTCCGCGCTTCGTCGACGTCGACGCACGCCGCCCATATTCTTCAACACGTCCACATCCCGCTACCACACAAACCAACAACGCCTCCGTTCCCCATGAACCCACATCACCCACACACACACCCGGCACCACGCACAAACACTACTCTCTCCATCCCGCATACACACATTTCCTCACACATTTTTCTTCACACCACCACACAACACAAACACACGCACACACACACACACACCAACCTTCAAACCACACACACACATACACAAACACACACACACACTGCACCAATTCTACCCAGTCTCACCAAATCACACACGTATCCCCATCTCCACTCACTTTATTCCATTCGCTACGATGAGATCCCCGATTCTGAGGACGACTCGAGACGATTGACTTGACGTACGATCGCGGAGACGGGGGTGTACGAGAGAGTCAGAGACTTCACACATGACCCCCCAGATCCTTTCGGGCAGGGTTGGATGAGAGAGTTGACAGTTATGCCACGAGGCGAGATATGAGAGATTCAGAAACGAAGAGAGACAGAACACAACCGACATAAACCCAGACAGAGCAGTACAGATCACCACAACACACACAAAGGACAGATTCCCGAACAGAAATGATTATGAACAGACGACAGACAGAGGGTAGAGAGAGCCCTTGGCGCTTCAACATCCAATCCCTCTATGTCAAATCCATTATGTGTTTGTGTGTGGCAGATGTGTGAGCAGAGAGATGCAGAGAGATGATCCCGACGACCGAGCGACGCACGAGTAGGAGAGCTGCGACTCGAGAGAGAGAGAGAGAGAGAGAGAGGAGACCTCTTCCTTGGGCAACCCCGGTTTCAGCCACTTACCAGGCTGTGAATAAACCACCATCCTTTTGGTTAAAAATATACAAACAACCAATGACACAATTATGTTAGATATTGCTGTAACGGTGGCGGTCTTGGCGAGAGGGATTACGTGCACGCTGCATGGTCTCCAATACTTTGCTTATGTAATTTAGTATAGGTTGACAAGGAAGTGTTTTTCATTTCGTCCCATTCGTACCTCCTCCCTGTATTCATAATACTTTCCCTTCTTCCTTCTTCTCTTGGTGCCTTTCCTATCTTTCATTCTTCTGCATTCCATGTCATGTACCACTCACAATGAAACACATTCTTTTAGAGTGTGTTGGGACTTGCATGAGGTGAGACACAAACATTTGACAGCAGATCCCCATGAAGACCTTGTTCAGAGATGTCCCACTTGATGCGATCTTTGAATTTTTGAAAGAGATTCACATTTTTAATCTGATCTGAGATTTTACAGTGGAAAGATTTTTTTTTTTTTAAAAACAAACTTGTGATGTGTTTCAAGAAGATGTATTTTAAAGGGTTGTGTGAATGAATGGCTTGTGAGTTGACTTCAAAGTTGTGACAGCCCTGATGTGGCCCTTTGCGGTCGGCTGGGCTCTAAGCAACATTACCTTACCCTTACATTTCATACTCCTGTCCATTTCCATTTTTTTTCCTTTTTCCGTTCATTTCTTTTTTTTTCCGTTCCTGTTCTTCCTGTTTTCGTTTCTTCGCTACTTTTTCTTTCCTTCATTCATTTATTATTTCATTCATACCTTCTTCTTTTCCTTCACGAATTCACAATTCCTTTTTCTGCTTTGCATTCACTCATACCATGCTTCCTTCCTTCCTTAATACATCCCTTCTCCGTTTTTATACTTTCCTTGCCTCATTATTTCTTTGTTGTTTGTTGTTTGTTTTCTTCTTCCTTCCTTTCTTTCATCCATCCTTCCTTCCTTCTTTCATTTAGTCAATATGTATTCCTTAATTCCTTTATTTTCGTTTTTGTTTTCTTTCATTCAATCACTTATCATTTATTCCTTTTGGGATTGACTGATTTATTCACTCGTTATGTATTCCTTCTTTCCTCATTTACCTCCTTCATTCCTTTTTTTCCTTCTTCCTTTCCATCTTTCCTGCATTTCATTTCTAATCGTTGCTGGGATAGCAGAGTCAAGTGCTCTACGTTTTGGGGATGCGCAGTCGAAAACCGCTTACAGGGCCTTGGCGGTCGCCTTCAGCATTAATTTGGTTCGATCTAATTGCAGGACGCGTTGGTTATTGGTATCAACCTTGGCGATCGACTGATGTACAAATTATGGCGAATATGATATTAAAGAGATGATGACGATGATGATGATGCTGATTCTTATGGTGATGATAAGAACAAAAAAATAATAATAATAATGGTAACAAAAGCAACACAACGATCTCATCATCATCATCATCATCATCATCATCACATCATCATCATCATCATCATCATCATCGCGTACGCGAGTACATGAAACATGACCCACTTCCAGTATTCTCTCTCATCTCTCTCTCTTCTCTTCTCTCTCCATCCCGCTCCCTTCTCATCTCCCTCATCTCCCAGCACTCATCGTCATCTCTTCTCCTCGCTCAATCCTCTCTCTCCGAACTCTCCTCTCACTCTCCTCCCTCTCGCTTCTTCCTCTCTTATCTCTCCTCTCGGGCTCTCTCCTCTCTATCCTTCCTCCTCTCCCTCCGTTCCTCCCATCTCTCAACTTCTCTCTCATCTCTCCTCTCTCTCTCTCTTTCTGCTTCTCTCACTTGCACCAGAGTCTCTTCATCCACGTCTCTCTCATGTCTGTCTGTATTCCTTTTCCTCTCTCGCTCTCTCTGTCTCTCTCATCTCTCTCCCTCTCTCTCTCTCTCTCTTGTCTCTGTCTCTCTGTCGCATTCATTGTTTCTGTTCTCGTTCTCTGCCTGTCTGGTCTCTGTCTCTTGTCGCTCTGTCGTCTGCTCTCTCTTCTGTGTCTTTCGTCTCTGCTCGTCTCTCTCTCTCGCTCTCTTCTCTCCTCTCTCCTTGTCTTCTTTGTATACGTCTCCCAGTTGATCCTCAATCTCTGAGATCGATACGATGCTTTTATCCTGAATAGATCCGCGGCACATAGGAACAAAGAGCAAAATATTGACAAAGTGATAATTGAACATGTTTTAAATAAATGAATATATTCTTGGAAAATTCAATAAATGAACAATCCTAATCTCTCTCTCTCTCTCTCTCTCTCTCTCTCTCTCTCTCTCTCTCTCTCTCTCTCTCTCTCTCTCTCTCTCTCTCTGACAGACCGCCAGATAGTCGCCAGAAACAGTCAGACAGACCGACAGACACGACAGACAGACAGACAGACAGACAGGCAGAGACGGAGACGGAGAGATAGGGAGAACTGGATGGAGGAGGTTTTGGGGAGAGGGAAGGATGAGAGGAAGTGAACATTTGGGGAGGGGAGGTGAGTTTAACCAATGAATGAATCACAATAATACGTATGTTACAGACTGCTATGATCGA
>JADBJO010000251.1:35000-37500 GCA_016801955.1 Conus betulinus | reverse complement strand
TCCTAGATTTTAAGTGATGTCATCGGTAGAGATACGTACAAAGTCAAATGGGTGATGGGACTTTAAGGGTTAGACGACGTGGGGGTGGGGGGGGGGGGGGTGGGTGGGTGGGGGGGGGGGGGGGGTAGTAGGAGGTATGGTCTGTGAAAGTTGATATTTGGTTGAATCTTGGATGTATTTTAAGACCTTGCTACGCCTCAGAACGCCTACGGAGATTGCACAGCCTATAGGTACATATCCCTAATTGAGGCGTGTGACCTTCTTTTCCTTTGTGTCGGGCAGCGCAGACTTCTTGGAGAACTGAGAGAGGAGTGATGGCACAGGAGAAAAACCAGAAGGAAGATTAACCAAAAAGAAAACAACACACAAAAAAAAACACCAACAAAACCAATCTACAAGAAAACTAACATCTGGAACTGACAAACCTTCAGAAAGCAAAAAAAAGTTAATCACTACTCACCACACCCAGGGTGGAGGGAGCACTGCACAGATCTCTGATTGTTGTGGACTGACACGAGCCAGTGTCGACTACAAAGCTCTTCCGGTCCACTCAGCCGTGTTGCCTGCCTGTCCCCCTCTTTCTCTGTCTGCCCTGCCTTCTCTTCCCGTCTACACTGCTGAGTCCTTGCAGACTTTAGTCTCGGAGAGTTCGCTTGGTCTCGTTCTATGTCCCTACCGCTTCCAGGTGGGGCAGAGAACCTGACGACGATTACTGCACTGATACTGCCCGAAGAAGATAGGCATGAGCTAGCGGAATTTTACAGCTGGGTGCCAGAGAGGTTTGCAACATCTGCTTGCATTCTAGGCGCTCTATGTAACTGAGTTGGCAAGGCTTCAGAGGTTTGTTTTTTTGTTTTTTGGTCACGTGGCCTGGAGCGGATTCTAAGGTTAAAAAAGCCTTCTCTCTCTCTCTCTCTCTCTCTCTCTCTCTCTCTCTCTCTCTCTCTCTCTCACGGGCGCTCGCGCACGCTCGCGCGCGCGCGCGTAAACACACACATACACACACGCTCGCTCTCTCTCTCTCGCTGACGCACGCGCGCGCGCGCGTAACACACACACATACACACAGACTCTCTCTCTCGAGCGAGAGAGAGGCAGAGGACACACGGAGAGAGAGAGATGGGAAGGAGAGCGGAGAGAGCAACGAGAGCGAGAGAGAGAGAGTGAGAGAGAGAAGAGAGAGAGAGAGAGAGAGAGAGAGAGAGAGAGAGAGAAGAGAGGAGAACCGATTGAATCATGAACATCACGGATTTCACATCACTCAATGGTAGCGCAGCTGAGCTGAGTCCTCCCCTCCCGCTGACCTGACTGTATTGCCACCTGATCTGCCGTGCTCGGAAAGGCCAGGTTGTGGGACTCAAACTGATGGCCTTTAGTGTCGGGGCCCCGCTGGACAAAGTGGTGTTCACGTCCAGGCCTACTTCTGGTCTTACTGAATTTCTCATTGCAAGGGAGATAATGAGGGAGGGTTGGGGTGGGGGTGAGGGTGGGGGTGGGTGGATGGGCGGGTGGGGTGGGGGTGGGGGGCACTGGCAGGAGCGGCGGGGACGGGAGTGTAGGAAGCAGGGAGAGGATGCTCTCTGTCTGTCTGTCTGTCTGCCTCTCTCTCTCTCTCTCTCTCTCTCTCTCTCTCTCTCTCTCTCTCCCCCCTTCTCCCCCCTCTCTCTCTCTCTCTCTCTCTCTCTCTCTCTCTTGCCTTCTCTCTTCTCTCTCTCTCTCTCTCTCTCTCTCTCTCTCTCTCTCTCTCTCTCTCTCTCGAGAGAGAGAGAGAGTGTGTGTGTTTTACGTGCATGCGCATGGGAGTGTATGTGTATAACGTGCGCGCTGATCGTGCACGTGCGTGTAACTTTGCCTTTTGCTTGCATTTCTTTGATTGTATTGACATATCTATGAGTTGGATGACTTCCCTACCCCACCTGTCCCGGTTATGACATGGGCAAATGGCCTATTGATTAAATCAGTTCGTTCGTTCATTCGTTCTCGTTCTCTCTCTCTCTCTCTCTCTCTCTCTCTCTCTCTCTCTCTCTCTCTCTCTCTCTCTCTCTCTCTCTTCCCCCCCCCCTCTCTTCTCTCCTTTTTCGCCCTTCTCCTTCGCTCCTCTGTCCTTCTCCCCCTTCTCTCTGTCTCTCTCCCCCTCCCTTCCTCTCCCTCCCTCCCCCCCCCCCCCCCCCCTCTCTCTCTCTCTCCATTAGATACACCATTTAGAATACAGTGACCCAAAGATGTACATATGTTTAATAACAACTTCCGATATCTGTTTAAGGTCATTTCACATACACATCAGACAGAAACCGATCACAGCGTGAATGATGACCGTGTATGTATAGCATCCTCCGACGTCTTTGGTGTAACATGTGTGTTTTGTGCCCTCCCTGTGAGTGATCGGATTGAGTCTGATCATTTTCCCTCTGGGTCTAGTTTTCAGATCTGTTTGTGAAATCGCTCAGCTCTGACTCCCACTTACTCCAAGGTGTACTGATCACACACGTTGTATGATTGA
>JADBJO010000251.1:17500-22500 GCA_016801955.1 Conus betulinus | reverse complement strand
TAAGCTTTACACTACCTGAGAAATGTCAAGCACAACATGCTCGGAAGAACTCATCTTCCGTGCCAGCTCATTGGCACCCGCATCCTGGCCGCTTCTTCAAGTCCTCCCGTCCACAGCCATGGCATAGCTGGTCCCCCCGCTGCCGCGGCACCGGCAAACATCTGGGAACAGTCTGTGTCAAGTCCTCAGAATATTGAACATTTACTGAATGAAAAATGCAGAAACATCTTCAACGTTATGATCACTTGTAATATCATAATTTTCGGGGTGGATCACCATTATAAAACAGGCAAAATATTGGACTTTATCATCATAATGTTTGCAAAAAATCATACCTGTAAAAGTAAATTTGAGAAACGTACGCCATGCGTTACTGGATTCCAAAAATCAGCTGAACAACTGTTTTAAAGTCGAGTTACACAATGCCAGAGTTAATGATGATCAAACTTTGAAACCTCATGGAACAACTTTACACACCAATGTTTTCTTCAAAATGATACATAATAGGCGCCTGCCTACCTGTATATACATATTTCCCCTCCCTCTGTACCCAGCCTATAGTGTTTAATTCTTGATTAGCACTCCTCCTTGGGGAATAATCACACTTAATAAAAATAGCATGCAGATCAGCGGCAAGTAGTTATCAAACCCGGCAGACTGTCCATCTATACAGAATTTTTTTCTTTTAAAACCCTTTTGTGTGTATATGGATCTATGCTTGAGTTTTTTTTATGTGCTTGTTTCGTTTCTTTATGTCTCTCTCTCTAAAAAAACAAAAATGACAACTTTGCGCACTGTCCTCCTTCTGCGCACTTGTAAGCTCTAATATTATTTGATAAAAAACAACAACAAAAAATATGAATTTGACAACCGTAGTAGCCGTCAAAAAAAAAAAAGGTCGTTAGAAGGCAACCCCCAGATGAGACCACTGCAACGTGCGCTGCTGCCCATGTCACTTCGATGATGTTCAATAGTGTATGGGTGGGGGATGGGGCTGGGGGTGGGAGGCGTGAAGGGGGGGGGGGGGGAGCAGGGGGGGATGCACTACCTACATCCCTCCAGCGACAGTCCTCATGAATTTGACAACCCCAACAGAACCAAAGCAAGGTATAGAAGTGGAGAGGTCATGGAAACTGAGGTGACCATCAAAGCAAGGCATAAAAGGAGCACGGAATGTGATATATTAAATATGGTGATCAAGGAGGATGAGACAAGAGACAAGAGAATGACGAAGGGTGATGCTACGGATTTTTGTTCTGGTTTGAGACTGCACAAAAGGGCTGTACTCTACGCTTACTGTCACACTATACTCCGGCGTCAACCAAGCCCTAGAGATTCAGATACCTACAGTGTTGGTCAAAAAATGTGAGCAACATTCCCAGAGATGCATGTATTAAATGTATGGACCTCCACTGTGTGGTTTTCAGTCTTTCCAGCGGAGTCATAGCACCCTAAACTCTGGGTAGGAGCCAGGCAGGGCAGAAAAATCACATGAAATATATGGCTCTGATGAAAATCAAACCCACAACCACCCTGTCGGGATCCTCGATACTAACCACTTCGCCACGATGGCCGGTGAAACGTTCAATATTTATCCCTGCCACGAGCGGATCAATCCAATACATCTCTGACATCTTCCTGCGGAAACTGTAACACAGAATCACGCGGGACAGCGAAGACAACAGTTATCATCAATCAAAAAACGTTTATCACAGACATTAAGTGGAACAGCTATGACTATCGAGTTTCTTTTCCTTACAATTCTGGTCAGTATATACTGAAACCCCTCCACCCCCAGCCGCCACCCACCACCTCCTCCTCTCTCTCTCTCTCTCTCTCTCTCTCTCTCTCTCTCTCTCTCTCTTAAACGAACATCTCCAATCACATGTTCGGTGAGGACAAAAATTCCGCACTATTACTTCTATCAGTTCAGACTGAATCATCATGAAATCGATTTATCAATCGCAATATCGCCGACTTGAGTACTCCTCACTGTCTTAGCGATCTGTTCCTGTCCACGCGAACCCAGAGTGACCCCAGTGGAAGAGGTCACGATCCGAAGACGAAGGGAGACAACGCCTCTTTGACGTATGGCTTATCGTTCTTGGCTGTGACAGAAGCCATTGCAGCGATGGATGGTGCGTGGTGTAGGTCGAGGACCAATGGAGACTCTGTGACCGTTTTTTGTATCGTATTGTTCTGTGCAGAGGCGTGGCCTGTACTTTTTATTACAATCAGTTCGTTTTTTTTTTTCTTTATTGATTATCTCTGCCTTCTTCCAATTCCCTCCTCCTCCTCTCCTCCTCCTCCTCCTAGTTTCAGTCGTTGTCGTGATCGTAGTTGTTGTCATTTTCATCCCCCTCCCCCCCCCCCCCCCCCCCCCCCCCCCTCCCCTTTCTCTCTACTGCCTTCGTTTTTTTTCCCTCTTTCTTCCCGTTCCCTTTCCTCCACTTCTGTCTTTTCGCTTTTTTCTTATCTTTTCTTTCTATTTTGCTTTTTGGTCCTCTCCACTTGGTCTCCTTTTCCCCTTCCTCTTCTGTGTGTCCTTCTGGCTCCTTAGCCCTTCTCTCCTTTCTTCTTTCTCCTCTTTTTTCTTTCTTTCTCCTCCTCCTCCTGTCTTCTGTCCTTTCGCCTTCGTTCCCTCCCCTCCACCACTTCCTTCTTCTTGTTTTTTGTTCTTCTTCTTCTCCCCCCCCCCCTCCCCTCTTTCATCTTCTCGCCTTTCCCCTTCATCCTCATCCCAGACTTCTGTCGTTTTTCTTTTTTCCTTCACGATCTTACGGTCGTTCTTCTTCATCGGCTTCATTATCCTGGCCGTGACTCGAATCTCGACCCTAGCAAGCATTCGCTATCTTCCTCAGCTCACGTGTTATCCTTGGCGCAAACACACCTCTGATTGCCACCTGTTGGCAGTGGGAATTGACTGGTAGCCTGGACAACATAACTATCTGAGTGGGTTTTTGGCGGATGAATAGGGGTGTATTTCATTGCACACAGACAATCCTCTCTAATGGAAGGGCCATGGTGTGCTGGTATTGTATCTTCGTACGGGTTTTATGGTTTGTTTCAGTGTGTGTGTGTGTGTGTGTGTGTGTGTGTGTGTGTGTGTGTGTGTGTATGTTTCTCTCAGATCCTCTGTCACTACAGGTCAGGGTAGGGTAAATGAATGGATTTATCAGATTGTATTCATGTGTTACCCTGTCTCACTGTCTGTTTGTCTGTGTCTGTCTATCTGTCTGTCTGTCTGTCTCTCTGTCTCTCTCTTTCTCTCTCTCTCGTTTTGCCGTCCCCCCCCCCCCCCCCCCCCCCCCCCCCCCTCTCCCTCTTATATTACTGTGGCAGAGAGTGATTCTATACTTTCACTTGGAGCTCTTCTTCAACAGAAAATGTTTTCTGCAGTTGCTTGTGGATATCACATTGTGTTCACTGAGTTTCTGTTTTTTCTTGTAGATTTGGGTAAAAAAAAATTCAATGGAAGTAACTAGGACGGACTGTATAGTGAGCTCATGCTCAGAGCGTTTTAAATGGGGGAAAAACTGAGGGCAGACCAGGTATTTGTTTTGGGTTGGTGAACTGCCATCTGGTTCTCTGCTGGTCATTCTACATGACATGACTGTATGGTTGAACACAGAGCCTTCGTTACATTTTCGTGTGGTAAGGATTTCATATGTTTCTTTTTTTTCTTTTTTTTCTTTTTGCTAGGATAATTTTCTGCCAATTCACTGATAGAAGGGAGTTAGCGTTGGACTTTACATCCAGTTCATTATGATTTCTTTTTGGTACAGTTTAACGTGTCTTTTTTTTTTAACTTAAGTGGATTTACGCTCACATACACATATTTTTGGAAAGATTTCTGTTTGGCACAGCTGCCTACTTGTTTGGCAGTGTTGATTTAAAAACAGATATCTGGCACTCGTTTGGTCTGTTGGCCTTGTATAATCGATCGGAACATAACTTTCACTATGTGAAGAATTGGAAGCAAGCTGGCCCAGTTCTTCTGTGCTGTTCAGTTCATATTCAAGCGAGGTATAATGGCACGCCTGACCCGAGGCGCCATTTACTGGTTCACATCGCCAAATCCAAGAAATTTATGTCGCCAAGTTGTACTATAAAACTACTCAACATCTTGAAATGAGAGCGGGCGCACGACAGCACAAAAACTCTGTTTAGTCTTTATTTAAAAAAAAAAAAAAAAAAAAAAAAGTAGGCTTACATTGGTCGGAGAAAAACGCAGGCAACATTGTGTCACAAGCTAGTTTGGGCAAGAATGTTTCTCTCTCTTTTTTTCTTTTCTTTTAATTTTTTTTTTTTTTTTTTGCGACTTTCCCGTGGCATGTGTTCCATCGACGTCTCTGCTACCTCCCTCCCTTTTCAAAACTGCTTCTTTCTCACTGTTGGCAGGTGCTTTGCTCTGCACCATTAGTGAACACTTAAGTTGGAAATCGCAAAGTGGCTCCGGAAAGAAAAAAAAAAAAGTGGGAAAAAAGGTTGCTCCACTTTGCGGCGTGTCGTAAAACGTTATTGGTCAGTTTCGAATTTGTAGCATATCAGTAAAAGATCAGATTGTTTAGCATAAAAATGATGTTTTTTTCATAATGTCATGGCGATAGATCGAATGCAGAATCAGGTTTTGCGAATTGTGTGCGACATCGCGAACGGATCACCTGCTCTGCACTTGGCGCAGTCGCGCTGTTTTCATATGCAGGCGTCTAGCTACCCTCACTGAAGTACAGGGTCGATCAGTTACATAAGAAGCGGAGTTCCAGAGAGGAGACAACGTGTCAAAAAAATGCCTTTTTTTTTTGCCAGCCAGAAGGGGGTAAGGGAGAGGAGGAGCGAGGGGTGGGGGAGGTGTCGACAAATTCCAGACCTCACCCTCATCATATACCCTGATTTTCTCTCTCTCTCTCTCTCTCTCTCTCTCCTCTCTCTCTCTCTCTCTCTCTCTCCTCTCTCTCTCTCTCTCTCCTCTCTGTTGGGTGTTTTCTCTGAATGTAAAT
>JADBJO010000251.1:7500-12500 GCA_016801955.1 Conus betulinus | reverse complement strand
TGTTGGCATTACATTATATTGATATTGTTACACCTACAACAATGAACATCATCCAGCAGTACTGTTTATTTTTTCCAATAATACTGTGTGTATGAGTTTCCCATCCCTCATCCCTGTGCATACATATGTTAGACGGAGAGATATGCCCCCCCCCCCCCCCCCCCCCCCCCCCCACTTGCTCTCTCTCCTGTTTTTTTGCAACAACGATAGCCCTCTATCCATTGATCACTCCCATTCCTTTCCAATCATTATTATCATGACCCCCACCCCCACATACAACTACTATCATCACAATCACCATCCATTTGTTGTTTTATTTATTTATTTATTTTTTTAGATATCATCTACCATAATCATCACCATCATAACTATATCGTACCATTAAACAATGATTACAAAACAACAAACACAAACAAACAAACCTTACAGTTTCACCACCCTCCACCCCCCTTTTTCTTTCTCCCCTCCTCTTATCGTTTATGTTCTCATCATCGCCACTATCATCACTATTATTGCCATTGATACCATTGTTATCATTGTCATCATTACTATTTCAACTCCCATGATCCTCTCCTTAACGGCCTCGTTTTCATCCAACAGCCATTTTGCGCCGAATTTGAGAAGATAAGTGGTTTCTCATTCTTCGTTTTCATTGTCCTGAATGTTGTCGGGATTTTTGCCTGAAATTAGACCAAAGAGGTCGAAATGCGTTGTGTTTTGTCCTGTAATCTGTTTATCTGTATCTTGTGGTGGAACCAATACCGTTTCCTTAAAAATGTGCTAAAATCATGTTTGAGCCGCATATGTGTATCCACCACATCTATGTTTGATCCTGTCTAAGTTTCTCCCAGGTTTATGTTTGGTCCAGGTCTGTGTTTGCCACTGATCAATGTTTCCTCAGGACTACCTTTGGTCATTATTTACGTCCCCCCCCCCCCCCCCCCCCCCCCCGTCTCTCTTTTTAATTTGTGTTTCTTTCTCACAGGATGATGTTTGTTTCATATTTATGCCCCCCCCCCCTCCCTCCCCCCGGTCTATGTTTGGTCTAGGACTGTTTTTTAAAGGTTTGTTTTTGCCCCGGCACAGTGTTTGACCCATGTGTATTTTTGCTCCCATTAAACTGTTTACCCCAGATATTGTGTTCCACTGAAGTCTGTGGGTAAAGGTTCCTCGGGGTCTTTGTTAATTCAGGTTTGTGTCTCTGCCGGATTGGTCATTGCTCCAAGTGTCTGTTTCCACCAGATGAACGTTTGGCCCAGTTCTCTTGCTGTTCAAAGTTCATGTCTCCTCCGGCTGGACGTTCCCACTACCACTACCCCTACCCCTCCACCCCACCCCCCTCCACGTCTATGTTTGCCTCGGGGTTATGTTTTCCCGTGTCTTCATCTGCCAGGTTGATGATGTGTTCTCCGGTTTGTTTGTCCCAAATTGCCCCCGCTCTCCCGAGTTTCTTTTTTCCCTAGGATTACCCCCCCCCCCTCCCTCCCCTCCGGGGTAGTTTACCTTTTATTAATCCTTAAACCCTCTAGTTCTATGTTTTTACCAGGTTCAAGCTCCTCTAGGTCTATATTTGCACGAGATTTATATTTCCCAAAGATCTATATTTCTATAGGTTATTTCCCTCTGGTCTTTCGGTCGATTTGTTCAGATTCACGTTTTCCTTTCCGCTGACCTGGCCCCTGAGGTTATGATTTTCCCCAAGGGTTATGTCCCCTTGAACCGCCACCTATATCCTGTTCTTTCCCTCAGTTATCATTTTACCTGGAATCCGTCCGTCCCCTGGTGTATGTTCCACAGGTATGTGTTCGCTCAGGTGTAGGCTCAGTCACTCCGAGAGGGTGAGGGTGAGAGGGTGGGGTAGAGGTGGGGTATGTGTTCGCTCAGGTGTAGGCTCAGTCACTCCGATGAGGGTGAGGGTGAGGGTGAGGGGGGGTAGAGGTGGGGTATGTGTTCGCTCAGGTGTAGGCTCAGTCACTCCGAGGGTGTTCGAGGTGTGAGGGTGAGGGTGGGGTAGAGGTGGGGTATGTGTTCGCTCAGGTGTAGGCTCAGTCACTCCGAGAGGGTGAGGGTGAGGGTGGGGTAGAGGTGGGGGGTAAGGGGGGCACGAAGGGCGGAGAAGGAAAGGGGGGTCAGTTAGAAACAAGACTAAAACAAAGAGGAGAATGGAAATAATAGCGATGATGATGATGATGATGATGATGATGATGATGATGATGATGATGATGAAAAATGATTTGATGATGATAATGATCATAAACATGATGATGATGATGATGATACTGATGATGATGATGATGATGATGATGATAATGATGGGGATTATGATGATGATGAAAACGATGACGGTAACAATGCGGAGAAAATGGAAGAAAGAGAGACAGGAAGAAATTGGAGATGACATACACAGCCAGACAAAGAAGGAACAAGAGGAGGAAGGTGGGGGAGGAGGGGTGAAGCGTAGGGGGAAAAACCCCAAACAAACAAACAACGAACGAAATAAAAAAAAAAAAACAGGCACACAGTCAGTTCCGTTTTTATTCCCACAATATCTGTCAGCTCTCAACTATGTTTTTTTCTGCATCAGACAATACACAATCAACACCATCTACATATTGGGCGTAGGCCTGTAACATACGTTGTTTTTTTCTTCTTCCAACCGCATATAAGCATACAATGTACAAATGAAGAGGAGAGAGAGAGAGAGAGAGAGAGAGAGGAGAGAGAGAGAGGAGAGAGAGAGATAGAGAGAGAGAGAGAGAGAGAGAGAGAATTATAAATAGAGACTGTACGTTCTATAGAGTTCAGAGAGATTAATACTTCAAATGCCAAACACACTGGAAAGTCAGAATAATTTATTCGAAAACTTGCAGCTTTTTTTCGTTTCTCACATTCCTCTTCTTCTTCTTCTTTTTTTTTTTGTGAAATACACCATATCGGAACTTTTTCCAATAAACAGAAAGTATGAGGGAGTACGAAGTTTGAAACATTGGAGGAGGATGAGTTGGGGTGTTACAATACTTTGAAGCAAACACCGAATGAAACCAGGATAAGACAAAGACTAGGTGGAGAGGGTGAGAGATAGAGGAATCCTAGTAGTTTTGCCGACGCACCTTCCTTAGTCCATATAAAACGAACAAATGAAAACCCGCACGCAGAACTCCGAGCATGCGCGGTCAACAGGTAGGAAAGCTGAACGTTTGAGCTTCCTATTGTTTGACCGTATGGTTCGGATTATGTAGAAACATATTGCGTCTTTGGAAAAAAAGAATCTTTCTGATTTAAAAGACTGGACAGGCACTCATCAAACACACACACACACACACACACACACACACACACACACACACACACACACACACACACATACACACACAGGGAGGGAGGGAGGGGAGGGAGGGAGGAGAAAAAAACAAAGAACGAGTAAAGATGAAGAGGAGAGGTCTAATAATAATAATTAAAAAAAAAAACAAAAACAAAAACAGTTACGTGTACTAAATCGCTTCCCTTCTTCCCTCCCGAGCCTTCGTATCGATGCCAGCATTTGCTCCGTTTGGTTCCTTTGGTTCCGTACTCTTCCCGATCATTTGCCAGAGCTGTGTCAGACCTGGACAATCTATGGCACCGATCGTCTCTGCCTGGGCATTTAGTTCCCCAGGTTTAGCTCCCACAAGGTTAGCTCCCCCCCCCCCCCCCCCCACCCCCCCCCCCCCCCCCCCCCCCCCCCCCCCCCCCCCCCCCCCCCCCCCCCCTCTCCACAGACATGTCGTGCGGCACCAAAGAAACATCTAGTCCCCTCTGCTTGGTTTGCTTTCATCTTCTCCGACTGAAAAAAGACTGAAAAAGAAATAGAGGTTTAAATAAAAAAAAATCATCGATTAAAGAAAAGAAAAAGAAAAAGTGACCAGAAAATATAAAGCTTGGTAAGGAGTTAAAATTGAAACTTTAAAAGAAAAGGAGAACAAAGGAGAATTAAAAAAAAAAATGAAATCACGCAGGTTTGCATAAGGCTTTCTTTCACTGATTTCTTCTTTTGTTTCGTTTTTTCCTCCCTGTCATTGGCTATTGCATTTTGGTGCGCGTGAATTTTTTTTTTCAGTATGTCTTTCCCCTGCTTTCTCACGAAGTGTTTGAAGACGACGAAGAATTTAATTCATACGTACATTTAGTTTCTTTACATGTGGAATGTTGGTCTCTACTTCCTCATTTACTGAAAAATCAGCGACCATTCCCCCCCCCCCCCTCCTCCCCCTCCTCTCCTGGTCTTTCTCCCCTCCATCCTCATCACCTGTAAAAGCAACAAAGCAAAAAAAAAAAAAAAAAAAAAAAAAAAAAAAAAAAAAAAAAAAAAAAAAAAAAAAAAAAAAAAAAAAAAAAAAAAAAAAAAAAAAGACAAAAAAAAAAACAAATTAAAAAAAAAAAAAATTTAAAACAAACAAACAAAAAATCCGAGAGGCAAAAAAAGATGGTGGAATTACACAAAGAAGACAAAAAGTAACTAACAAAAGCTAACACTTACAATAAAGTCAGAGGAACAATAATTATGTGTGTGTGTGTGTGTGTGTGTGTGTGTGTGTGTGTGTGTGTGTGAGAGAGAGAGATTGATTAATTAATTGATTGATCTTTGTAATACACAAGGATGAAGATTTTAGGCCAAAGCCCTGTCTTACAATGTGTTCTTGTCATGCATACGTTATTTCAACACCTATCGTTCATACTGACAATTCATCATAGCAAACACTGTGATCTAACTCTACAATGACTGTTTTATAAAAGTAATAGTAACAGGGTGGTTAGTCAGGCAGAAGGAAACTTACAAATAAAGAAAGAAAGAAAACAACCAAACAAAACAAAAAACTACACAGAGAGAGATCTGAGGAGGGTGGGGAAGAGAGAATGGTAGGTAGGGGGAGGAGGAGAGGGGATGGTAGACAGAGTGGGAGTGGGGGAGTGAGCGATTTTAACGGAGTAGGTTATATGTTTAGACGGTGTATTCCAAGTAT
>JADBJO010000250.1:865000-872500 GCA_016801955.1 Conus betulinus | reverse complement strand
AGAGCGCAAAGTCTAAGTCTGTGCCAGCGGACTACCTTTGTCACCTCATATTAAGCGTTTTCGTCTTGAGTACAGGGTTAATTGCTGTTTTAATGTTGTTGCTGTTGTCGTTTTCTCTCTTTTATTTAATCATCTATGTTGTAACCTCATTTTCGTTTGGGTTACTTTGTAGTTCTGATAAGGCGATCAAACGCAACCACCATTTGGGAAAAAAAGGGTATGATTACAATTAATTAAAAAGATAACTACGATTCAAACGCATGCATATTCACATCTTCAGTATCACTGCGCTGATTTGTAGGCTTCAGAAGACGGCTTTGAGATGGTATAGAGTATGAAAAAAGTACCCTAATTAGCCGTTTTCCACTGCTCACGGCTTCCAACGGCCATAGGCCGGTTTTCCTTCTTTTAAGTCCTTATCTGGCGTCTTGACAGTGTCGAAAACCAGTGGACATGATTTTTCTGGTGAAAATGACTATTCTGAAGTTATGACTGCCCGCATCTTCATACCACGAGTCAGTCTTGGTTTCGAGGTGACCATGGCAGTCATGGTGTGCGTTTGTGAACGTGGGTAGCTACTCGGAGATATGCAAGAGTGTTTTAATTTGTTGCCATCCTGATACTCCGCTTGCCTGTCCCATTATCATATAATAAACGCTATATTTGGCTGGATTTCAAGGTTTCAGATTCAGTAAAACATTCATTTGTATCTGCTGATCTGCTAAGTGGGAATGATATCAAATGATCTGATCTTGGGAAAACGTGATAGTGTTTGCTTCAGCTACTGCATGAAATCGGGCAGTTTTTCATCAGAGCGCAATGCAACGATTGTGACTGATGACTGTTCCTGATAAAACATCAATTTTGTAACAGCAAAAATATTTCTTTTAAAAAAAGTTCATCAACTGTTTTACAACCCTCAACGTCAGCGACATCTTCGAGCAGGGCGCGGTTGAAACAACTGTCGGCCGTTTCCAGAATTTGTAGTTATGGTTTTTTGTTGTTGTTGTTGTTGTTTTCAGAAAATACTACAGTTTAACAGTATTTGTGGGTTTTTTTCTTTTTTTTTTTTTTTTATAGATAATACCAAAGTTTGAATTTCATCATGGACTTCCTGGCGCCAGAACACACTCATGACCACAGCTGGGCGAGAAACACCGACTCACCAAGGCAAAACAGACGAGTCAGGCAGTAACCACGCTGAACAGGCTGAACAGGTCTCTTCTGGACCTTACATTTGAAATCATTTCACCACAACAACAAACTCACCACCCCCTCCCCTTCCGTTCCTTCCCCTCCCCTCTACTCCTCTTCCATCTAATCCCCTCCCCTCTTCTCCTCTCCTCGCCCCCCCTCCCCACCCCACCCTCTCTCTAGCTCTGTATTGTGTAATAGTGTTGATGTGCTACTATGCTTACTCCCTGAAGGAACAAGGGCCAGATGAAAAAAAAAGCTTCTTGCCTGTCTGTTCCTCTACGGAATAAAATCATCAACCAATCAATCTCCCTCTTCTTACCCTTCCCCCGCCCCCCTTCCAAAAAGACACGCAATGCATACGATGCTTGACACATCTGACTACTCCTCTCTTCTTCCTCACCCCCTCCCCCTTCAAAAAAAAAAAAAAAAAAAAAGAGAGACAGTGTATACCAATGCTTTGACACATCCAACTTTGCGTCCTAATATAACCGAAATGCTAACCTTTTGTACATCATACCCAAATGAGAGAGAGAGAGAGAGAGAGAGAGAGAGAGAGAGAGAGAGAGAGAGAGAGAGAGAGAGAGAGGTGGGTGAGGGGGTGAGGGGGGACGGGGGCTCGAATTGTTGCCTGCTCTGTAACGAGATTTTATCATTTTTTTCCTCCATGCGCGTGCTCGAGGAAAATTCGCGTCAATTCATTCTACTATTTTTTCTCTGTCCTGCAATACACTGCCAAAGGTGAAAAGGATGGTGCTGCGTCTTCCCGAGTCGCTGACCACACAATCAATCGACAACACAACTGTGATCAATCAACACATACAAAAAAAAAAAAGAAAAAAAAAAAAAAAAAAAAGAAATGAAAAAAAAAAAAACCAGATCCAATAAATCTATAGTATTAAACACTGATATTTAACGCCAGTTTCAAAGTGTGATGATTGCACGCAGAAACTGAAAGAAACTTAAAAAAGAGAAATTAATGTATCGCCGAGCGAAAGCGACAAAAACTAATGAAACGACAAAACTCCGCGCGTTTTTTGACCTCTTCGGTCTCCTTCAGGCAAGATATATAACACCACTATAACATCTGAAAACATATAAACATTGGAAAACAGCCCCAAGTGCCTTCGAACAAACAAACAAACAAACAAAGCAGGAGATGGAGGCTGAGGCTGAACACATCTCATTAATATCGCGGCCTGTAATTTGGGGCTAGCGTCATACGTTGGGGGGTTCAAACAGTCGGCGGGGCTTTCCACGGCCAACCTGACCATTAGCAAGCCCCTCAAACCTTTCACTCCCCATCTCTTGAAGCTGAAAAAGATCAAAGCAAGGCTGGGAAGAAAAAACAAACAGGCAAACACCTTACTTTCTGTTTCTTGGTGAAGTTTTGTTATACAGCACAAGAAAAAAAGACTAGGAAGAGGTGGGGATGGGTGGGGGGGGGGGGGGGGGGGGGGGGGGGGGGGGGGGAAGAAGAAGGGGGGGTAGGGGGAGAGAGAGAGGGGGGGTGGAGGGGAGAGAGAATGAGGGGGGAAGGAGAGGACAGAGAGAAAAAGGGGGTTGGAGGAGGAGAAGATGAGAGAGAGAGAGAGAGAGAGAGAGAGAGAGAGAGAGAGGAGAGAGAGAGAGAGAGGAGAGAGAGAGAGGAGGGGGGGGGGAGATAGCAAACGCTGAGTTTCGTGTGCGGACATGCACGCACGCGCGCGCGCGCGCGCGCGCGCGTGTATGTTTGTGTGTGTGTGTGTGTGTGTGTGTGTGTGTGTGTGTGTGTGGTGTTTGTCTTTGCGTGTGTATTTGTGTGTGTGTGTGTGTGTGTGTGTGTGTGTGTGTGTGTGTGTGTGTGGTGTGTGTGTGTGTGTGCGCGCGCGCGCGTGTGTGTGTGTACGTCTATAAAAAACAGCAAAACTATTTATCAAACAGGTGAAATAGGTCTGTCAAAAAAATGTTTAAAGAATCTGACGAACAAGTAACAAGATACGTATGTACAGTTAGACAGACAGACAGTCAGACAGATAGAGAAAGCGACAGAAAGACAGACTGATAGGCAGACAGATTATTAAACAGACAGAGATGAAAAAAAAAAAAAAAACAACAAAAAACACGCAGGGACGAAATTTCAACTATCTAGTCACTGATTCAACACCTATCCGTTTAAAATCCAATTGATCTTCAACAGAAGCAGGAAAAAAACAGTCTTTCGCTGGTAGAGGTTAAAAAAAAAATCAAATTTAAGGAAATCCTCTCTCTTCATTTTCATCCAATTCTTTTTAAAACAGTAGATGGAAAACACACACATGCATGCACGCACAAGCACGCTCGCAAGCACGCAAACACGCACGCACACACACACACACACACACACACACACACACACACACACACACACACACACACCGTTCTCTGCTGGATGAAGCGTTCTGAATGCTCACTCCTACTGTACTCCCCTCGTTCTCTCGTCTGCAACAGGAAGCTGGGTACAGAAAACGGGTGACGGCAGTTCAGTCAAGGCCGGGTAATACACCATCTGATCACCTCAGATCTGTTCGGCTTATGTCTGATGTTCACGCTCTCCCATTCATATTACAATCAGTACACCAATCAATCAGGCCTACACGACAAAATCAATACTGTTTTGTTCCTTCTCGTCAGTTCTCTGCCTATTCACAACAGCATTGTGTACACACACATATGAAAAAATGTTGTTGTTGTTTTTTTTTTTTTTAATATATGAACAATCACAAGAGTTTTCACACACTGCACAGTTGATGACTACGGCAGTGAACAGACCATAAATGATAATTATTGCTGAGAATCACACAGGACGGGTCTACATTGACCATAACTAGGTTTTGTATTATAACGTACGCTTCCCCCCCCCCCCCCCCCCCCCCCCTCCCTGTTTAATATAACGGTGTGCGTGAGGTAATCACACAGACGATGGAGGATAGAAGTTGCAGTGGAACAAAGAGCAATTTCGGAATGCTCAAAATCGGCCTACAGAAGAGACAGTAAGGAACGCACGCCTAACAAAGTACCTTTGGCGTTGGTCGTTTTCGTGCTCTGTTATGTGACTGTGATGTTCGTGGGAGGGACGGAGGACCTTGGTTGGGGGGGGGGGGGGGGGGGGAGAACGCACGAAGAGCAATGTCAGAGATAATTGTCCCTGGCAATGCCGAACGTCGTCCTTTTACCCCCATCTTCAACACCCCCCCCCCCCCCCCCCATCCCACCCCCGCCAACCTCTCCTCCATTCCCTCTCCTCTCACCCCCCCCCCCTCTCTCTCTCTCTTTCCACCCCCACCCATCCCACCCACCCACCCTTTTCTTTCTTTTTCTTTTAACACGTCTCTTCTCTTCCTCCTCCACAAAAAGGAAGAAAGACGGCGGCAGCAGACAGGAAGGGAGGGAGGGAGTGAGGGAGAGAGGGTACGAGAATGAGAACGAGAAAGAGACACAGACAGACAGAAAGACAGTTCGACAGGCAGATTGGCAAGCAGGCAGACGGACGATCCGAAACGCGTTGAAAAGGGGGAACCGATTTGCTGGCTGTTATCAGCGGACAGAAGGCGGGGGGGGGGGGGGGGGGCTTCTTCTTGCTGGCTCCCGATGCCTTCCACAGCGATTCCCTTTCTGACCGGATCGATCACAGAGACCTGGCCCATTCAAGGGACTGTTCTGGACCCACTTTCCCCCCTAGTTCCACTTTCTTCATCCCCCCCCCCCCCCCCCTTTCTTCCGTAAAAGAGTTTAAAAGTAGTTCATAGTATCACTGGGTAGGGTAAGATGTCAGAGAGAGAGAGAGAGAGGTAGAGAGAGAGAGGGAGAGATAGAGAGAGAGAGAGAGAGAGAGAGAGAGAGAGAGAGAGAGAGAGAGAGAGAGAGACAGAGACAGACAGAGGAGACAGAGAGAGAGAGAGAAAGAAAGAGAGGGGGGACACAGACAGACAGACCAACAGACCGATCGACCGACAGACAGACAGACAGACGGACGGACGGACGGACGGACAGACCGACAGTCTGACTGACTGACTGACAGACAGACAGAAAGACTGAAAGACAGACAGTCAAACAGACAGACTGACAGACACAGAGAAAGAGAGAGAAAGAGAGTAAGAAAGAGACAGACCGACAGACCGACGGACGGACGGATGGACAGTCTGACTGACTGAGAGACAGACAGGCAGGCAGGCAGGGAGACAATCAGAGACGTTGACCTGTAATCACTGGACTGAAGGAGGAAAAGCGGGTTGCTTGCTTGTTCGCTCCTGGTGCCTTCCACACTGATTCCGTGTCTTCTAACATGATCGATCACACAGAAAACCAGTGCCTTCCACACTGATTCCGTGTCTTCTAACATGATCGATCACACAGAAAACCATCATCCCACAAACGTTCTCTGTCCAGTTTCCCTATTCTCCCTTTTCATTCCCCACCCACCCACCCACCCATGTCTTTTTTTTCTTTCGGACAGAAAGTGTTTCAAAGTATTATAATCACAGGCTTCAGACGCGCAGGGGGAGGGGGGGGGGGGGGGGGGGGGGAGAGAGAGAGAGAGAAAGAGAGAGAGAGAAAAAAACACAAGGAAAGACAGAGACAGAGAAGGAGACACACACGCGCGCGCGCGCGCGCGCGCGCACACACACACACACACACACACACACACACACACACACACCACAGAAAAACATGTACAAACATAAAAAAAACAAAAAATGACATAGCTGGTGACGTGAAATTGCCGACAAAAGAACACCGACAGCTATGTCCAGTCAATTGAAGAAGCTCGGAAAACGGATATCTCTCAGCGAATCACGCTTCGAACGAGTCGCCTCTACCGACGGCATCTGTTTTACTCTCATCTGCAGCTCAGTTCTATCGATCTCACTCTGCAGTTCGAACCATGCCATCAACATCAGTTGCATGGGGGTGTGAGTGATAGCTCGCGCGCAACATGCAGTTTCCCTCATCAGTAGGCAAAATGCAAGTACGGGAAGTGGAGATGGAGATGAAAGCATGGCGATGGACAGTGTGGAGGCCGACTCAAAGACAACGCACTCACAGTCGTACAGTGTGGGCTCTGAGTTTGTTTCTCATCTAGCTCTGTGCCTGTCCATTACGGTCAGTCTGTTGAAACGAATCGACAGTACACTGAACAGTAATGCTAATAACACATTCCTGCCATCTGCGTCTGTACAGGTGTGAGTTTATGTCCGGGAGTTTATTATAAGCATGTGAACGATGTGCAATTTTATCTTATTTTGTTCCCATGCATTTTATGACAGGATGTATTAAAAAAAGATCATACTGGTTGTGCAATAGGCGTGGAAAGTTTTATCGGTTTGTACTTGCGCACATAGAACACGAGAGATTGCGCGCGCGCGTGTGTGCGTGTGTGTGTTGCGTGCGTGCTTGCGTGCATGCGCGCGCGCGCGCGCGTGTGTGTGTATGTGTGTGTGCACGCGAGTGCGTATTCGTGTGTGTGTGTTTTGTCGGGGAGGGGAGGAGGGAGAAGAGGCACGTCCGCATGATATATTAGTGAATGCATACTATTTCTATTTTTAAAAGTTAGTTACCAACACAGATACAGACAAACAGATTACAGGACACAGCACAATGCATTTCGACTTCTTGGGTGTTCCTCAACAAACAACATTCAGGACAATGAAAACGAAGAACGAGAAACCCGTGTATCTTCTCATAATTATTTGCGCCGACTATGAGAGAAAATAAGTGGTTCCTCGCTCTACGTTTACATTGTCCTAAATGTTATTTGTTTTTGCCTGAAGAAGACCCAAGAGGTCGAAATACATTGTGTTTTGTCCTGTAATCCGTTTGTCTATATCTGTGGCGGTAACTAACACCGTTTTCATTTCAAATTCTGCTTCATTGTCCGCCTTCAGTTACCTCGTTTTGAAACTATTTTTATTTAATTTTATTCGTCAATATGGTTCTGAAGTTAAATGTTACAATTATTTCATTAATTAGTACCAATAGCATGGCAAACTGCGTTATGATAATCAATGGGCAAACATGATACCTGCAGTGCTAAAGTCTTCATGGCTTAAAAACATACGCATCACTCGTTCACATGATGCTCTTATTGTTCAGTCCACTGCTGCTATACTTTCCTCAAAAACTGTCGCCCCTAACATGATCTTTCTGCGAAGACAGCACTGTTCTTCTGTCAAAGAAAGCACCCGTGTTGGCCGGGAAACACCACACACACACACACACACACACACACACACACACACACACACACACACACACACACACATCAGAATAAATGGTGGTGTCGTTCTA
>JADBJO010000250.1:842500-850000 GCA_016801955.1 Conus betulinus | reverse complement strand
CCTCACGGGAGCAACGGACCGCCGGCTTTCATCACCACAAGCTGTTCTGTATGCTCCACACGAAGCCCAGACTAGCTGATAGAAACCAGGTGCGACAGCAGCCGCAATTCACCTTGTGTTCACATTGAGCATGCAGCCCACCCAGCCACAAGACTGGGAGGCCGGGCCGAGGGCTATTGATAGGCTGTGGTCTGCAACTTTGCCGATACCCACACAGACTGGCAGCAGTCTGCAACTTTGCCGATACCCAGACAGACTGGCAGCAGTCTGCAACTTTGCCGATACCCAGAGCGATAGGCAGCGATCTGCAACTTTACAGGCAGTCATCTGTAACATTGCCAATACCCAGAGCGACAGATGCAATCTGCATCATTGCCAATACCCAGAACGACAGATGCAATCTGCAACATTGCCAACACCCAGAACCACAGGCAGCCATCTGCAACTTTGCCATTACCCAGAACGACAGGCAGCCATCTGCAACTTAGCCAATACCCAGAACGACAGGCAGCCATCTGCAACACTGCCAATACCCAGAACGACATACAGCCATCTGCAACTTTCCGTATACCTAGAACGACATGCAGACATCTGCAACATTGCCAATACCCAGAGCGACAGATGCAATCTGCAACATTGTCAATACTCAGAACGACAGGCAGCCAGCTGCAACTTTGCCAATACCCATAACGACAGGCAGCCATCTGCAACATTGCCAATACCCAGAACGACAGGCAGCCATCTGCAACATTGCCAATACCCTGAACGACATGTCCGCGAGTGTGCTAATCTGACCGGTCCGATGGCTGTAGCCGGTCTTTATTTGGCTTGCTGCCAATCACCATGTAGGTGTCGATGACCGAAGGGTCTAGTCATCTTATCTGTCTTGAATTCATTGATGATCTAATGGCATACAGCACATTAATAGATTATTTTCTACTGGATGAGATATGAAAAGTGTTCGACAGACCGCAGAAACATCGTATCAATAAATATTCCAGGATTTTCTATTGAAAATCTTCAAACAAAGAAGCAAACAAACAATCATGTCGATTCTTTCCCAATATTTCTACCGCTTAGAGTCTTCCTTAGAGACTATAATCTATCTAGAAAAAGTGTTCGACTGAAGCGTTGAAACATTTTGACCATCACCATTCCAACATTTCCTTTTTAACATTTACAAAGTGTTTGACTGACCGCACAGACATTCTGTCAAATCAAGATTCCAACATTTCCTATGAAACAGCCTGTCCACGCCACACGCTGCGGCCTATGGAAGCCACTACACTGCAACATCACAGGGCGAGGAACGTAGTCTGTGTTGCCCCAAACCGAACCACCATCGCAGACAGCGATAGCAGTCACGAACGAGCCACCGCCAGGGAACGATAGCCCCAATTTGCCACTAACCCGTGGATCAGGCCCAAATACCAAGTCCGATGGCGACTACTGATTCGCCGTCACTCCACTGCAGTCTGGCGAACAGTGAGTCTGTTGAGATGTTGGTCGGCTGGTGAAGACGTGGTAAACGCCCGTTGACTGTGTGGCTCCGCTGACAATTTGTTTGCAGACCAAGGTATGGGTGTCGTTGTCTTGATCGCCACTGGCTACGACAGGACGTTTGCTTGTTTGTTCAGAGTGCTTTGTGTCTGCCTCTGTCCTCGGTAGATGAATGCCACAAGCAGCAATTAGTATGGAGTTGTGTGGTCCATATCTATTCCAGAACAGGAGCAACAGTTGCCTTCATAATTTGTTATTCTTTATTTATGTCTACTTTCGTATAATTATTACTCGGTCCTGGCTGCAAGAACAATTCCACATTTTAACTCATCATTCAGCCTTAAATTCAACATGTTTGTCTTTAGCTTTCAGTAAATTAACGCATCCAATCTTCATACAGAGCCTCTGAAAACATCTTTCCTGACGCAACTGCACACAAGCTAAAACACAACCTACAAAGCCCGAGGAAATGACAGTTTCTACAGAATACGCTGGAATCACACGAAACTTAAAACCTGTGAAAGAATTGGCCATTCTGCAATGGTCCACGTCCAGGCGTCACGCTAATGCCAGTGGCAATAGTGAGGCGAATGGCCCAAGACAAGGCGTCAAATGCACTGTTAGTGTTCGATCTTCCCTTCCAAGCGTCTGGTGACAGAATACTACCACTACTCACGAAGAGACAACAGAGAAAGAAGGGATGTGGTGGTGTAGGGGAGGGGGGGGGGAGATGGGAACTAAATGGGGGCCGAACAGCACACACGTTGGGGCACAGTGCATGTGTACATATGTGTGTGTGTGTGTGTGTGTGTGTGTGTGTGTGTGTGTGTGTGTGTGTGTGTGTGTGTGTGTGTGCGCGCGCGCGTGTGTGTGTGTGTGTTCTACCCAGACACGCTCACCATCTCAGAGCTTAGACTTACACTAATCTGCTCCCTTCATCATACCCAAAACATAAACATCACCGCGCCTGTTTTTTAAGACAAGATTTGAAGGAGGCTATGGAAAGCTCACAACGTTCTGTTTCACGGCGCGCACCAACCCACTTTCTCTCTCTCTCTCTCTCTCTCTCTCTCTCTCTCTCTCTCTCTCTCTCTCTCTCTCTCTCTCTCTCACACACACACACACACACACACACACACACACACACACACACACACACACACACACACACACACACACATTTTTAAAAGTGCATTTACACGAGCACCTACATAAGTGAAACTCCTTTCACTCTGAGTGGAAGGTGCTAGAAATAACACCTGATGAGAGAACAAGCTCGATTCCTATCCAAGAAGAAGAAATACCGCTCTCTGCAAAAACACACACAGCACGCACGCACGCACACACACACACACACACACACACACACACACACACACACACACACACACACGTGCACGCATGCACACACACACACACACACACACACACACACACACACACACACACACACACCATGCGTTCGTACGTTTGGCTTGTTCTACAAACGTAACTCTCAATTCTACAGCTAAAACAGACACACCGAAAACAGCCATGGCCGATGCAATTTGACAACATAATCCCAACTGTTTTGGAGCTCTGATCTATTGCATTTCAGCGTATTTTGGAATTCAACACTCTGCTGCTCCAACTTACAAGCCACTATATCAGTATGACAATAATGAACACTGATATAACTCCTACGTTGTGCGCCGTTTTAAAAAGTGTATCTATAACAAACGCAGTGATTTCAATACTCTTTTTTGCGCTATGCGGAGAATATATCTTTCAGTGATCTATCAAAGAAGCCGCTTCTTCTGGAGTATTCCATTAAGTTTCCATTCACAGTTTGGAAGCTCGGTCAATGGCCGCCAAACAGAAAACCTGCCATCTTCGTTGCCCATCTTGACGTGTCGTTATTTGGACGGCGTCAGCGCGTTGTAAGCTACCCCCCCCCCCCCCCCCCCCCTCTCAACACATCCTCCCACACTCTTTTGAGATGGTTTTCCACGTCTGCCTTCTTAGAGTTGGTAAGCGCTAATCTAAAAACAAAATTTTGCTTGGATTGGCAGGCAGCTGGGCCTAGAAAAAAAAAGGTATTGCGAAGAGAAGCTTCAGTTCCCAAAATCTGAACTGTTTACGATTGCAGCTGGTGGACTCAAGGAGAAGCTCAAAAGCAAATCTTGCTCAAAATCACTCAGCAACGACCACCATGTTCTGAGGATCTTGATTCAAATGTATGACACTCACAGAAGCAATAACCCCCCAAAAAGTTTTTTTTTTTTTTTATGGAATTGATTATTAAAAACATCAGACATGATCAATTCAAAAATTTGAAAGAAACCAGCCATTGTGGCAAAGCATTAAATGTGTCTGAGCTGGTGTCTGGGATGTCACGAGTTCGATTCGCAAAGGAGGCTTTTTGTTTGTTGAACTGGTTGGGTTTGTTTTGTTTTGTTTTTTACGGCCAGCTGTTACCAGAGTTATGAGTTCAAAATGGAAGACTGAAACCACACAGTATAGTGTTATTCACATGATGGATGCTTTCTTCAGAGTGCTGTTCAAATTTCCTAACCAACACTCCAGGTGTCTGAATTTCCCGAGCCTGGTAGAAGCCGGGTTAGATTGTGAAAGGAAGCACAGAGTAAAGCCCTGCCATGTTGTCTCTGACCACTCCACAGCATCGTATCCATCCTCCTCCGTCACACTAATCATCATTAAAAGATACCAAAGTCTGCGGTCCTTCAAGTCCCCATGGTAACATCAGGCTTGATCCCCTCTAAACGTTGATGCCCATGATGACTTCATGTCTTAATCGTCAATACTGGCAAGTTCACGGAGACTGTCCTTGGATGGAAACATAGCGTCCTGTAGCTGGGGACAATATCCCGCCGGCTCCGTACGAAGGCATCCTTCCAGTGCTGTTTGATGACAGGCACCAATGAACACCACTACATGATTCAGGCACCAATGAACACCACTAGATGATTCGGCAGCAGCGCGGTGTCTTTTCTGGAAGGTTGCCCCATAACGACTTAATATTGATTGTTCCATGTGAGGTACCTGTGTTCGGGAGGTGCGACAACACAAACCTCGGTAAGTTATCGCAGGGGAATGGAAGGAGAGATCAGAATGAGTGGCACGAGAGCAATGCCACCGCAAGGTACAAAGGACGAGAGAGAGAAAATATATAAATAAAATAAGAAACCAGCGTATTATAACTAGGGAAGTTTTTTGTTTCTTTTGTTTGTTTTGCCCTAAGATCAAAGCTTCAGCTGCCTCCAGCTGTAGTCTACATGCACACAACAAACGAAGAACTTCTAACGACTGCTCTTGTAGGGAAGGAAAAGAGTTTCAGTTAAAAACATGTGCGTTTTTCTCTTTCAAGTAAGCACGGGCATGCGCGCGCGCGCGCTCTGTGTGTGTGTGTGTGTGTGTGTGTGTGTGAGAGAGAGAGAGAGAGAGAGAGAGAGAGAGAGAGAGTGTGTGTGTGTGTGTGTGTGTGTGTGTGTGTGTGTGTGTGTGTGTGTGTTGTGTGTGTGAGAGAGAGAGAGAGAGAGAGAGATCAGAGAGCGAGAGAGAGAGAGAGAGAGAGAGAGAGAGAGAGCAGTTCACCATTTTTTCATGTTCCTTTTATATATACGACTGAAATCTTACGGTTACCCCCTTTTTCTCCAATTTTGAAAAACCCATCAAACCTCATTACATTCTGAACCCTGTACAAGTGAACGTGGATGGAGCTTCGCGGTATTCATTTAGGCTCATGAAGCCTCGGCAACAATGGCGCCAGGTGCTATATTTCTTTATGGCTGGGGGAGGGCAAAGCACATGAAGAGGGGAATGATCGGTATGTAGGGGGTGGGCGGGGGAAGGGGGAGAGGGAGTGCCTGACTTGTTTCATCTCATACATCTGTCAGCAAATAATAGAAAGCAAAGAAATTAATGATATAATCGCTCGCAACTGAAGGAAAACGAAAGAAAAAAAATGGTATCATATGTTCCTGGTTCCTCTCCGTCTTTTCAACACTAATCTTCACGCCTTAAAGCAGAAGATTCTGAAACACGCATGCACATTTCTAGCACCACTCTGGTCCATCCATGCTACTTTTCCCCACGTATTTAACCAGTTGATGCCAGATGTACACCCCCCCCCCCCCCCACCCCCCCCCCACCAGCTTCACTCCCAAGGATTGCTCCCTATTCATTCTGGCTTGCCTAACTTCACCTTAATCACACCCCCCCAGTCCTGCTGAACTGTCAGCCTTTAGGGTTACTAACATGTCCTGTGACAGCACAACCCCCCAGATAAACCACTGCGGTATATCATGTCTGTGACAGCACAACCCCCCAGATAAACCACTGCGGTATATCATGTCTGTGACAGCACAATCCATCAGATAGAACACTACGGTATATCATGTCTGTGACAGCACAACCCCCCAGATAAACCACTGCGGTATATCATGTCTGTGACAGCACAACCCCCCAGATAAACCACTGCGGTATATCATGTCTGTGACAGCACAACCCCCCAGATAAAACACACTGCGGTATATCATGTCTGTGACAGCACAATCCATCAGATAGAACACTACGGGTATATCATGTCTGTGACAGCACAATCCACCAGATAGAACACTACGGTATATCATGTCTGTGACAGCACAACCCCCCAGATAAAACACTGCGGTATATCATGTCTGTGACAGCACACCCCCCAGATAAAACCACTGCGGTATATCATGTCTGTGACAGCACAACCCCCCAGATAAACCCACTGCGGTATATCATGTCTGTGACAGCACAATCCATCAGATAGAACACTACGGTATATCATGTCTGTGACAGCACAATCCACCAGATAGAACACTACGGTATATCATCATGTCTGTGACAGCACAACCCCCCAGATAAAACACTGCGGTATATCATGTCTGTGACAGCACAACCCCCCAGATAAACCACTGCGGTATATCATGTCTGTGTGACAGCACAACCCCCAGATAAACCACTGCGGTATATCATGTCTGTGACAGCACAATCCATCAGATAGAACACTACGGTATATCATGTCTGTGACAGCACAAATCCACCAGATAGAACACTACGGTATATCATGTCTGTGACAGCACAACCCCCCAGATAAAACACTGCGGTATATCATGTCTGTGACAGCACAACCCCCCAGATAAACCACTGCGGTATATCATGTCTGTGACAGCACAACCCACCAAATAAAAACACTGCGGTGCTTAACGATGCTTGTTCTGATATAACATAGGCAAGACAAGACACTGCGTATTCACATCGAAAACAACAACTGCTTTGGGTTCGCCGATGATGACAATAACTGCTTTAGTCATGGAGTAAAATCGCAGATGATATCGTTACGACGACAATTGCTTAAGTCATAGAGCAAGTTCGCTGATGATGCCTGTCTCCTCACGCACAGACACTAGAATGCTAAGGCAAACTATCCCGCCCGCCTGAGGAAGCAAAGAAAACAGACCCCAAAATTAACATCAGGAACACTCGAGTAATGCGAATGAATACCAAACAGCAATATCCCATTCAGTTATAACTCGAAAACATCACAGAAGTCGAGAAGTTTCTCCACCTGGGGCAGTGTAGTCAGCGAAGACGGTGCAGCAGACCAAGACATCAGAAGCAGCATCAAATTAACAAGGCAAGACACGCTTTCAACGGTCTACGACCTTTCCACGGGCTTCCACAGCCCGCTCGCTCCAGAACAAGATCAGAATTTTAAACACGGTTGTAAAGTCTGTTTTGTCACATGGTTCAGAGACAGGGACAACAACAAAGTCTACTTCCAATCTTCAGCCACAGTGCCTACGGTTCATCCTCAACATCAAATGTCAATCCTCAAAAATAAAAATAAAAAAAAATAATTTTTTTTTTTTAAACCTGACGACCAAATAACTACAAACATACAGATAAAGGAAAGGGTCGGTCACACACAACGAAAGCCTCCGATCAACATCACAGGACAGGCGCTTGACT
>JADBJO010000250.1:835000-840000 GCA_016801955.1 Conus betulinus | reverse complement strand
TCGTCAGCTGATCGCAGGGTGCACTTCTAGGAACAAACGCATGACCCAGAACACGGTCCACTGCCACTGCCATGAAAAACCAGAGGTTCTGTGGGCACTGGAATAACAGTAGCGTGGTTAATCTGATCCCAAGTCATCACACTTCGTAACATCATAATAATGGCACAAAGACCACGCTGTGTGAATGGAACTCTTACTCGTGTCTCAGGACAGGGAAACATTAGAAGTGTTGGGCAAGTATGTGTCGAAAACAATCGTTTAATACGAGTATCGACGAGTTTCCTCTTTCGAGCTTCTAAGGGCAAATCTATTTCTGCGATCCTCATCATCGGATCATTACGTCATTGATCAAATAAGTTCCATGATTAAGTAAATGTAGCTCATCCTTCACTATGTGGCATGTCTGTCATCCCTCTCCATGTTTGTTGAGTGACCCCTCTCGACGTGGAGTTCAAATGAGCTCATTCGAAATCGAAGTAGCGCTCGTCTGCAATCCAAGTCAATGCACTGCTCCAGATAAGCCGCCTGTTTGTATGCAATGGCAACACTGGCGGCAAACTTTAAGCCCGGTGGTGTTTTCATTCTTTTGTTTCTCCTACAAGTCTAAATATACAGTTTCTTCAATTTCTACGTTGATAATACGCTGTGGTCAAGTCACGCTACAGATTCCCCCGGCTTTCCCAGACCTCGTCTCACCTTATCGTTGATAAGGTTGGCGGTGTGACTGCAGATGCACGCTCTGGCACTTATCTCGATGGAAGATGAAACGGTGCGCGCCGGGCGGTGCTGTGATGGGTGGCATCATCTCGGTGGAAATGAAACTGGCAGGAGTCTTCCTCTGTCTCCACGTGCGCCTGCCAGGTTTATTTAACCGAGCGTTTGGACCTGGATGCTAAATAAAGGGAAAACGCCGGGTTTCGGCGAGCCAACGTTGAAAACTAAAACCGGTAAACTGGCTTTCGCTCGCGCTGTTCATCTGAATGTGTGTGTGTGTGTGTGGGTGGGGGGGGGGGGGGGGGGGGGGGGGGGGGGGGGGGGGGGGGGGGGATTAAGACTAGAATTAGGTAAAGATGCCCCCGACCCATCCCCCCCCATGCCCACCTCCTCCACCACTCCTTCATATGACTTCTCCGTTTAATCCCCCCCCCCCCCCCATTCCATCTCTGTCTGTCTGTCTGTCTGTCTGTCTGTCTCTCTCTCTCTCTCTCTCTCTCTCTCTCTCTCTCTCTCTCTCTCTGGCTATCATTTCCGTCGGCAAAATTCCCACATGCGGGCAGCGTTTACAGAAAACCTTAATTCAACTCACACAGTTTGCCTAACAACGATGCTGTTGGCGATCTCCAGCCGAAAACTCACTCGGGTGTCACACAAAACAATTTATGCGCAATTGCGTCGTTTCCCTTTACCAAGGGAAGATCACTCTCATCACATTTTTCTGTGCACCAGCTGAATAAATTCTGCCAACCACAGCTACGCTCTTTAGTTTTTCTTGTCTGACATATTCATTTGCCTGGCCAGCAGAACCTCAGTTGTCGAAACACGCTGCTTTGTAATTTCACCTGTTTGTTCCTTTCGATCGTGGCGTCGTGCCATAGTTTTCATTCTCTTGCCTGCCTGCTGTCAATCTACGTGTAATTTAAAGATATACGATCTCTCTGGGGTGGTCCGCTGTCTCACGAGTTTTTTTTTCGGTTATGGCAAACATATTCGTGCAATCAGCATTGACTTCGAATCATACAGTTTAAAAAAAAGTATATAAATAGACGATTAAAGGATAAAAATCCTACATTAATTACCATCGCTATAACCGCCACACGAAGTCGCCATTCCCGATTTTTGAAAAGGCATTCAACGGAGACAATGGCGACTTCGAAAGGTTTCGCGATCGGGATTCAAAAAAGGTGTTTCTCCGAGCTCACGCCGTAAACATGAGAGATATGGTTTAGAATCAATTAATTGGATTACACAGAAGGAGAACAAGAACAAGGAGAAGCAAGAAACGAAGGAAAAATTTAGAGGTGAAAATTACACAAGCGATTAACGTCAACCGTTGCATGCACTTTTCAGATCTCTCTCTCTCTCTCTCTCTCTCTCTCTCTCTCTCTCTCTCTCTCTCTCTCTCTCAAACGATTAAACATTCTGTTGTTATTACTATCTCTCTCTCTCTCTCTCTCTCTCTCTCTCTCTCTCTCTCTCTCTCTCTCTCTCTCTCGATTTAAACGCCATCTTCTGCATGCCCTTTTCAGCTCTCTCTCTCTCTCTCTCGACCGATTAAAATTTTGTTATTACTCTCTACTACTATCTCTCTCTCTCTCTCTGTCTCTCTCCCTCCCCCTCCCTCTCCTCCCTCTCTCTCTCTCTCTCTCTCTCTCTCTCTCGATTAACGCCATCCTCTCTATGCCCTTTTCAGATCTCTCTCTCTCTCTCTCTCTCTCTCTCTCTCTCTCTCTCTGTCTTTCTCTCAACCGATTAAACATTTTGTTGTTATTACTCTCTCTCTCTCTCTCTCTCTCTCTCTCTCTCTCTCTCTCTCTCTCTCTCCCCTCTCTCCACACACACACACAGAGAGAGAGAGAGAGATGAGGAGAGAGAGAGAGAGAGAGAGACTAGCGCTCACATTACGACAGACGAGAGAGAGAGAGAGAGCGGGAGAGAAGAGTGGGGGGGTAGGGAGGGGTAGGGGTAGACACAGAAAACAGAGGCGCAGACAGAGGGAGTGAGGTCAGGAACCCAAACTGATCAAAGCCAGTCCCCGTTCCTCAAAAAAAAAAAAAAAGAAAGAAAGAAAAAAAAAAAAAAAAAAGAAAGAAAGAAAAAGAAAAGAAAAAGAAAAGAAAGAAAAGAATGAAAGAAAAAAAAAAAAAAAAAACCCAGCGAGAACGCAAAGCAAGAGAAGAGCAATAAAAACGAGAAAGAAGAAAGAAAGCAAAGCCAATGTATGTGTTTCTTGGCCCGCGCAACGACATTTGTGTAGGATTAGGAAAGATGATTCCAGGGCTGACACTAAACAAACACTGCGCTGCACCCCCCCAACCCCCGTCCATCCTCACCTCCAGCCCTGTTGGTCTTCGTGCGACGCCTGTGGGCACAACAGTCGACGTGCACACAGACACCGCCTGGCACAGAACGCACAGACCGCGAGTTAACGAGCAATTACTACACAGACAGAAGCGAAAAAAAAAAAAAAAAAAAAAAAAAAAAAACGACAGGAAAAAAAAATATATAAGACAAATAAAAACACAGAAGAAGAAGAAGAAGAAGATGAGGAGGAGGAGGAGGAGGAGAAGGAGGAGGTGGAGGAGGAGGAGGAAGGAAAAGAAGAAGACAACAGAAGAAGAAGAAGAAGAAGAAGAAAAACGATGGAGAAGAAAGACGAACAGAGAGATCATGCCATAAAAGAAATGTGCAGTCCCCTCGCAGACCCGTTACGCCACAGGCAATCAACCAATCAATCAATCACGGAAAAAAAAAGAACAAAGAACAAAAAAACAAAAACAAAAAAAAGGGGGGGGGGGGGGTGTGTGGGGGGGGGGGGGGGGGGATAAAATCGCGATCAAGCCACAGCAGCATTCTTCCAGTTCAGAGAGGAAGGGAAGGAAGCTGAGAAAATAAAGGGAGGGTGAGCAGCGCCTTGGCGGGTCTGGTTCATTCAGGGGTATGTATGATCGGTTTCAAGCGTAAATTTAATAAAATGCATTTGCCGTTTGAGCAGATGGAAATCTCAACGCTCTTTTGTCCCCATGTAAAAAAGGAGATAGAATGTGTCAAGATTTGGGGCTAATGAATCAGTTCAAAGCCACACAGCAGCATGAGTTAGTGGAGATGCGCATCACTTGCAGGGACTTCGCAATAAAATCTGTGTTAGTGAGAGTTTAATATCCGAAAGATGATGTAAGCAGTTACAAGCATGATAGAGAACATACAGTTTTGGGGGAGTAGCGGATTGGGTGAGGGAGCGGCGGCCAACCTCTGTATCTCTAGACTGAAACCTGTACCTCCCTCCCTCCCTCCACATCCCTCTCCCTTGCGGTTCCGTAACGGTTCTAATACGGAGTCCTTTCAGCCGTGGGGCTGAGTGAGGGAAATCGATCCAACTTCCTATGAGCAAACTAGTTTGCATGCCACACATCCACTGCCACACAGCCCCCACCATGCCGCCGACCACAGGAGGTTGACTGTGATCCACGATGCGCGACTCCTCTTGCCGTGGCAATCAATCGCTGGATTGCCGAGTAGCTTGATTGCGGTGTCCTTATGTGAGGTCGCTCGTCATGGTCCTATCGGGAATGCCGGTCCCAAACAAGATGCTGAGTAACGTAGATGAGATCTGCATGCAATGATATCTCTTCTCACTACTCTGCGTGCCAATCAAAATGCAGGGGGTTTTTCCCCTCCGTTTAGGCACAATTCATGGTAAGATCAGGCTACTTATATTGTATTCCGTTTTTTTGTTTGTTTTGTTTTGTTTTTTTTTTTTTGTTTGTTTGTTTTTTCTTTTTTAAAATATTCTCCAGAACACACAAGTGCACCCAGTTCCCGCTCTGTTTTAAAAGTAACAGTCTGTTATTAACCAACATCTTCACCGTGGACTGATGTTCATGATGTCACTGAGGCTGAGAGACGTTTTCGACAAACGATTACATTCCAACTGCTTGACGTTTCGGACAGAAAGCGATTGCTCGCTTTACAGCCATCTGGACAGACAGAACTGAATATTCCCCTTCAAAATCTGCTCACGATAAATTTTAAAAAAAAAAAAAAAAAAAAAAAAAAAAAACCGCGCGCGCGCGCGTGTGCGCGTGCGTGTGTACATGTGGATACGGGGTACAGAGAAAAAAACAAAGAACAGGGTTCTTTCCACCTGAATGTAGAAAAAAGACCGACTTCTTGAGCACTAGAATGACAACGTGGTGACCATTTTAACAGTCAGATCGGCAGAAATCCTCTTCACACAGAAAGCAAATGGTCCAATCAGCTAATAACGTGTGAACACGTCTCAC
>JADBJO010000250.1:822500-830000 GCA_016801955.1 Conus betulinus | reverse complement strand
TTCTTACTTACGCAGCTGAAATTTGGGGCTTACATGAAAATTTGCAGATGGAAAAAGTACATACGTATGCTATGAAGCGTTTCCTTCAAGTACCTATTCATTCATCCAACACCGTTTTATATGGAGAAATGGGCAGAGATACCCGTTGTATATAAGTACATTTGTGAAATGTATTAAGTACTGGTTGAAGATCTTGAAGCTACCCCAGTCCCGTTTCAGCAGGCAAGCCTATGATATGATGCTTTTAGAAATGGAAAAAGGTAAAGAAAACTGGGCTTATAAAGTAAAGAAAGTCCTTTCAGAACAGGGTTTTGGAATAGTGTGGATGACCCAGGAAGTAGGAAATGAGCAACAGTTCATTGCGGAATTTAAAGACAGGCTTATTTGTTCTTTTAAACAGAAGAACTGGCACTCAGATATGGAAAGTAAAGAAAAATATCGCTGGTTTTTCTCATTTAAGAATGTGTTCCATCCTGAAAAGTTTCTCAGTGTCATAACAGATAGATGGCACAGAATAAATTACGCAAGATTTAGGTTGAGAACTTTAGGTTTTAATGCGAACAAAAGATGTTTGAATGTGAAACATCCACCGAATCTCCTTGTCCTGCACGTAGACATATATTGATGACGAAGAACACTTTCTGTTCCACTGTACAGCTTATAATGAAGTGCGGACAAATTGTTCATTTTTCCAGCTAGATATAGCGAAAACAAAAATGTCGCTGGCGTGTTATCATCAGATGATGAACTTGTAATTAAATCAGTTGCGAAATTCATCGCGGAAGCATTGAAAATTAGGCAGATGAAGGATAGTGAAGTTTAAGATAATACATTATAAGAGATATCTGAATGAATATTATCATTCATCGCATGTGGAAGAGATCAGTAAAATACAATGACATCATTCATTTGAGTGGATGGTCGAGTCGAGTCAGTCTTCCCCCCCCCCCAGTTGAAGAGATCGGTAAAATACAATGTCATCATTTGATTGAGTGGATGGTCGAGTCAGTCTCAAGGTGTGTGTGTGTGTGTGTGTGTGTGTGTGTGTGTGTGTGTGTGTGTGTGTGTGTGTGTGTGTGTTTGTGTTTTTTTTTTTTTTTTTTTTTTTTTTTAACATTACTGCATTACTCCTGTGCGTGAGGTGAGGACATAACGAAATGTTACGAATTTATTTGTTTTTGTTTAACTTTGGATTTGATACACACTCGGAATGAAAGTGTACTATTTGTTTGCAGGAAAGGAAGAGAGGGAAATGTTTTTTTGTTCTGTTACCTCTCCCCCCTTGTCAAAAGACCTCATTGGTAATGACAATATCTCTCTTCCCCCCCCCCCCCCTCTCTCTCTCTCTCTCTCTGTCTCTTCTCCCCTCTTTCCCCCATCTACAGCCTGTTGATTTGGCCTGTTGGAATACATCAGAAGCAGAATATCACTTCCACTGAGTGTGTCTGTTTGAGCTGATGAACTTCTATGGAAATATCTTTAAACACACAATGTAAGCATGAGTCAGTACATCAGTGGAGGGTGAACAGGCGTATCAAGAATAATTATCATGTTACGAGCGAAACTGTGCAATACAAGTTAATTTATGATGGGAAACACTACGGTTAATTACTGGAAGGAGACAGGTTAATCTTTCAGCATCGTTTTCTTATTTGAGCTTCAGATGAGCTCAAGAACATGGCAGTTTCCAAAGTGAGGGGTAAGAAAAAGAAAGAAAGAAAGGAAGAAAGAAAGAAAGAAAGAAAGAAAGAAAAACAGAAATAAAGAAAGAATGACAGTAGAAAAGACAGCCATCTCATCTCCACGAGAATGTAATCTTCAATTCTTTCATCTTAGTTCATAGTTTTTCCACCCAGCTGCAGATCTTGTGCGCTGTGGTCCCACAGCTTAGCAGATGTGGTGTAGAATATAATTATGGACCAGTCCAAACGCAGTGACACTTGCTGGATGTAAATTTTGTTATGGCATCCCCTACACAATCCTACTCCACTCCCACCTCAACCCCACTTCTCTGAATAGACAGACCATAGTGGAGTTTGGAGAACAAGAAAGGAACATAGGGAGGGAGAGGTGAAGATGGCAAACGAAGCAAGAAAGTGAAAGTGATATGATTAGAAGTGAACAGAAGCCGAACACTCATCGAAGAGAACGAAAGCCAATCGTCACGGCTGGCCCTAGAGGTTACTGCCGACATCGGCGCGAAGGGGAGAGAGAAACGCCGAGAAAAAATGGTAATCCTAATCCCCTCCATCTTCCCCGGCCACTGACCGTGCCCGTTCTGCTGCTAACACCGCTGACTGCACCCAGACACCCCAGGGGAGGGGTCTGTAATCACAAATCTGGTGTTCGGTTAGGCCCTCGATCAGTTCACTGGGATGACCTTGCGGGGGAAAGGAAGTTTTCGCCCTGTGGCGAGAATACAGGCGCTGCCCGATAGTATTATGATGATGAGGATGATGAGATGTTGATGATGATGATGCTCGAAAATGCTTTTCAATTAGTATCTGACAGAAAGTAGAGGAAAAAAGGTGGATGCAGTGGTATATATTGAATAATAGTGAAAAGAAATAACACAGAAAGAAAAAAAAAACTGAACACAGTGGGTTGGTAGAGCTAAGCGTTGTAAACATATTGTTTGTGTGATTGTCTGATTGAAGGAAAGAAAGAAAAAAAAAAATGTAGAGAACAAAACAAGTAAACAACATTTTAACTCTTTTAAATGATGTTGGTGTCTCCATAACTGAAGCATGGCATATCACATGGTAAAACCAAGACTTATATACAAGGATAGAAATTATTTCCTTGTATCTTCAAACACCACAGTTTTTTTTTTTCAGCATCTTCTCCTGTTCTGTTGATTGCATTTGCAGCTGGGGGGAAGGGGTGGGGGGGTGTGTCTCATTTTCCTTTTTGTCTCCTCTAGGTATGCGTTCCTATAACAGTGTTACTGTCAGACAAGGTTGGCAAGGTGACCTGATATCAGATGGATGAGAAAGTCTCAAAGGTGAAGAAACAACTGGGACGACCACGCTCTCTCTCTCATCCACATCCACACACACACACACACACACACACACACACACACACACACACACACACACACACACACGCATACACACACGCACGTGTATATATGTATGCAGACTTTAGCAAGCCCCACACACACACACACACACACACACACACACACACACACACACACACAAACACACAGAAACAGAGAGAGAGAGAGAGAGAGAGGGACAGAGAGAGAGAGATGAGAGGGTTTCAAAGTATTAAAGGCTTGTCCCACATCAGCGAAATCAAGATACTTGGTGTGGAAACCAATAAAAACGAAGATACGATTTGAATAAAAACAGGTAAAACCTAGATCTGAGCAACATCGGCACGTGCAACAGGGACACTAAAAGATTACAGGACGAATGCAAGAACCACGCGCTCTCCAACATTCACCTATTATCTCTAAATTCCCCATCACCCCTACAAGAAAAGCTACAAAGTTAAATAGAACAGGAAAAGAAAAATACATAAAAAGGAATCCCAAAGAAAATAAACCGATGGGCAGATCCCGCCTGCAAGCGTCTCAAACAAAAAGTGTGTGAGAGAGGAGGGTGTGTGTGTGTGTGTGTGTGTGTGTGTGTGTGTGTGTGTGTGTGTGTGTGTGTGTGTGTGTGTGTGTGTGCGCGTGCGCGCGCGCGTATGTGTGTGCGTGTGTGTGCATGTGTATGTGAGTGTGTGAGAGAGAGAGAGAAAGGGGGGGGGGGGGGGGGGGGGGAGATTATGCATGCATACATGCGAATGTGCCAAAATGCATGCCTGCATGTGTGCATGTGTGTGTGTGTGTGTGTGTGTGTGTGTGTGTGTGTGTGTGTGTGTGTGTGTGTGTGGACGTGTGCACCCAGTCAATCCAATACACTTCAATCCTCTCTCTCTGTCTCTCTTAATACTGTGCATGTGCCTCCATGTTAGAGCTGGCAATCGCACAAGCATGCTTGTGCAAGAGTGCTTCAGCAAGAAAAAAAGGGAGAAAGTGAACTGGGAAAGATGTTGTTTCTTAGGCTTCATCAAATTTAGATATAACCTGTATTCTGAATGAATGTCTCCCATATTATATGCAGACACATTTGTCAAGAAGGTAACTCCCGACCCACTGTATCTCACTCATCCACTGCCCATCCCTCACCACGCGCCCTCTTTAAACCTCTCTCTCTCTCTCTCTCTCTCTCTCTCTCTCTCTCTCTCTCTCTGAAACTGATTTCATCTTTCTCTCCAACAGACAACAAACTGTGTCCGTAAACACATACAATTCTGATTTTCTTCCCAACAAATTTGATGTCCCACAAGGGCCAGTATTAAGTCCTCTATTGTTTCCATTTTACATCAATGATCTGCCATTGTGCTTGAAAATAAACAGTGAAATGTTCGCTGATGATACAACCTTAGACACAAGTAACTCTGACGCCCAACAAGTTTGCTAAATTCATGATGATAACGACAAGACAGACGTCAAACTCTAAGCCAAAATCTGCCAGTATTTTGCGTTTCTAACGAAAACGTCAAATAAGTAACCAGTCACAAAGTCTTGAGAAGAACAATAGATAATAATCTGACTTGGTCAAAACACTCAGAGTCTTTATCTAGAAACATTGCAAGAAAACTACATCTTCTTAAAAGGATTAAGAACTTCTTAAAATTGCATGCAAGAAAACTATTCTTTCACTCTTACATTCAGCCTATTATTGACTATGCCTCAACGCTTTGGGACTCAGCGAGTAATAATTCACTCAAACCACTAAATAGCCTTCACAAAAGAACTGTCAAAGTAACGTTACGTCGACCATCCTCACTGGTAGATTCAGACTGTAAGCAATCAGGCATTCTCCCCATTTATAGCCAAACTTCTATACAATAAAGGACTCTTTATGCATAAGGTACTCCATGGAAATGCTCCACTTTCTCTAACAAATATGTTCACTTTTAAAGACTATCGACATTCACACATAAAATAAACCTCCTGTTTGCAATGAATAATCTATACAAGTCTAGTTTGGCGTATTCCAGAGGTTAGCTATGGAACCATATTCCTCAAGAACTAAAAAATCAATCAAACTTTAAAAAATTGAAGTCTAATTTTCAAAAATATCTGATGAATGTCTCAGATCTCACTGCACTATACCCTATAATATATTGAAAATTCTCAATTCAGATTTAATTCAACAAATATGTGATGTTCGAAGCTGACTCAGTTCTATGCAAATTGCACTGATCGTCCTATGCCATTAATGTTTTTTCAAAGCTTTTCGCGGGTGTTTCTCCATGTCTGCTTCATTATCTTTCTCTTCCTTATCTCTCTGCCTATCTATCGCCAGTCGGGGCGGTCGGTCGGTCGGTCTCTCTCTCTCTCTGTCTCTCTCTTTCTCTCTGTCTGTCTGTCTTTCTTTCTTTCTTTCTCTCTGTCTGTTTCCTCTCCCTCTCTCTCTCTCCATTCACCCCCCCCCCCCCCCCCCCCCCCCCCCCCCTTTGCCCTGAGCATTTGTTGTTGTTGGTAGTGGCAGTGGTGGTGTTTACTGGTTTCTTTTCTTCTTTCTTCTTTCTTTTTTTTGACAAAGGTTCTCATGTAGGAATTGTTGCATTTTTTCATGTGTGTTTGTTTGATTTGATTTTTTACCATCTATCGATTTTTTTTCTAGCCCAGAGGGCTAATGTAAAAAAGCATTCATGCTTAGTCTTAAAATAAAATTCGTTCGATCGTTCTCTCTCTCTCTCTCTCTCTCTCTCTCTCTCTCTCTCTCTCTCTCTCTCTCTCCCACATACAGGTTGTTAATTTGGCCTTTAGGAAGAAAACATCTGAAAAAGAATATAACTTCCTGTGAGTGTATCTGTGTGCTTTTCTGATGGACTGCCATGGTAATATCTTTTAACACATAATGTAAGCGGGAATAAATACGTCAATGGGAGGGGAAAAGGCGCAGTACGTGGGCATATCATGAGTAATTACTGTAATACAAGTGGAACAGAGCGATACATGTAGATTCATGAGAGAAGACACTACGGTTAATTAGTAGAAGGAGACAGGTTAATCTTTCAGCATCGCTCCTCATTTGAGCTTCAGACAAGGTTAAGAACACTGGCGGCATCGAAAGTGGAGAGGTAAGAAAGAAAGAAAGAAAGATTGAAAGAAAGAGAGACAGCACGAAAGAAAGCCATCTCCACGAGAACCTCGACTTCAATCCTTTGATCTTAGTTTATAGCCTTTTTATCCATCCAGCTGTTGATCCTGTGCACTGTGGTACTGCAGCTTAGCAGATGTGGTGTAGCATATATGGACTAGTCTAAATGCAGTGACACCTTCTGGATGAAACTGGAACTGAAGTTTTGTTATGGCATCTCTTTTGCAACCCTTCTCTACTGCTCCCCAACCCCACCCCCACCCCACATCCCACTTCTCCAACCAGACAGACCATAATAGAGTTTGGAGAAGAAGAAGGGAACAGTGGGAGGGAGAGATGAAGAAGAAAGTGATATGATTAGAAGTGAACTGAAGCTGAACACTTGCGGAAAAGATGGAAAGCCAATCGTCATGGCTGGCCCTACAGCCTACTGCCGACGGGAGAGAAACGCCCCGTAAAACTGGTAATCCTAATCCTCTCCATCTTCCCCGGCCACTGACCGTGCCCGTTCTGCTGCTAACACCGCACCCAGACACCCCAGGGGAGGGGTCTGTAATCACAGGCCTGGTGTTCGGTTAGGTCCTCGATCAGTTCACTGGGAAATGACCGTTGTAGGGGAGTAGACGACCTTCACCGGTTTTGCTGATAGTATTATGTTGCTGCTGCTGCTTTTGGTATATGCTGTTTAATGATTGACAGAAAGTGTACATCAAGAAAGATGGATAGTGGTGGTATATATTGAATAATGGTTGTAAGAAAATAACACAGCAAGAAAAACAAAACAAAACAAAAACGGAGAATGGGTTGGAGAGCTATGGGTTGTGCATACATCTGTTTCGCGATTGTAGTATAGAATGAAATAAAGAAATGATATGGGAAAAAAAAGAAAAATAGCATTTTAACTGTTCAAAACGATGAAGAAGGCGTTTCTTCTCCCTTACAAAAACACTGCAGATCACATGGTAAAACTACGACCTATATATAAACAGGTATGATAATAATTTTCTCATTTCTTCATACACTATATCCTTCTTCACCTCCTCCTCTTGTGTTGGCTGTATTTGCGGTTGTAGCGTTCGCATGTTGTTTTCTATTTGTCCCCTCTTGCCATCATGGAGTGTCGCTATCGGCAAGATTGGCAGGTTGAGGGGGGGGGGGGGGTCAGATTGATGAAAGTCTCTGAGAAGGTGAAGAAACAACTGGTGACGTCTGCGCTCGCACGCCCTCGCATTCTCTCACTCTCTCTCACACACACACACACACACACACACACACACACACACACGTGCGCGCGCGCACTCATACACACATCATACAGAAAGACAGGAAG
>JADBJO010000250.1:795000-805000 GCA_016801955.1 Conus betulinus | reverse complement strand
TGTGTGTGTGTGGTGGATGGGTGGAGGGATGAGTGTTGATGTATATATAAATACATATAGTAACACAGGCTTTTATGTAACGATTAATAGTGTGTTTTTGTAATGTCTTATGTACGTGTGAAATGATGTGGGGCAGAAGAAAAAAAATTTCCGATGGATAATAAAGTTGATTGAATTGAATCAGACGAAAATTACGGATCTGTATAAGAAACAACAAAGATGGGACACTGACAGACAGACAGACAGACAGACAGACAGACAGACACAGAACGTGCCTTACGTATTAGATAAGCGCGTGGGGGATAGGGGTGGGGGATTGGGTTAGTGGAAGAACGTGATTCACCAGATTCTATAAACTTTCTGCTTTCTGCTGATCCGAGCCAGTCTTGCAAAACCTAACGAGGTTTGATCAGAGCATGTTAAACTGACATCAATTCAATTTTCCATCAGCTGCCCCCTTCTGGTCGAGGTCTCTGGGGTATTACAGGGCTGTCAGAAATGAAAAATTGAGGTTCGGTTGGACGGATACTTTTTGCGCTCTCTCTCTCTCTCTCTCTCTCTCTCTCTCTCTCTCTCTCTCTCTCTCTCTCTCTAATATCACTTCTCCTTTCTAACGTCTTATGGTTTCCTTTATGCTCGACATGATGGAAGCGAGCGGCGGCGTCATAATTTGTCGCCTGGATGGAGGATTAGGGCTGGGTGACAGAGAGCCTTGGGGGTCGGGGGGGGGGGGGGGGGGGGGGGGTGAGGGAGGAGGAGCGAGGGAGCTGATGAAGCGGCACAGTCTGGCATCATTGAGTCCGCTTCACAGTGTGCGGTGGGCTATATTGTGCTGTTATGCCGTAATGTGGCGTGATGTTGTGTGACATCATACATTGTTCTGATCGTGGTGCGCTGCCTGCTGCAGAGGTGGTGTGGTATAATGCCGGTGCGTTGGTAGGTGAGAGGGGAAAGGAGTGAGTGAGTGAGTGAGTGAGTGAGTGAGAGAGAGGGGCGAAAGAGAAAGAGAGAAAATGTGGGTGCTTTTGCGTGCGCGCCCGCGCGCGTGCGTGCGTGTGTGTGTGTGTGTGTGAAATTTGATCACGGCCGAGCTTTTTCTAGAAAGAAAAAAATGGGGGTGGGGGAGATAGTACGGGGAAGGCTCAGAAGAACTGGGACTTGGTTCAGAAGGATTATGGGAACATATTCAAGAGCGTGGGAGGCTGTTGAGATGAGTTATGGGAGAAAGTGCGGAGGGATCAAGCAGCAGGTTCAGAGGGGTTGGGGGAAGGGAGCGGGGTGTTACAGGAGTTATAGGAACAAGTCCAGGAGTTATGACAGAAGGTTCAGAAGGGTTGGAGTAGGTTCAAAAGGGTTACGGTAGAAAGTTCAGGTGGCAGATTCAGAAGCCAGGGTTTTTGTTTCAGATGGGTCAAAGGAGGATGGTTGTGAACGATTACGGGAAAAGCTTAAGAAGAACTGTCGAAAAAGATTCAGACTGATTACAGAAGAAAGTTCAGGAGGATATGGGAGAAGGATCAGGCGGGTTGGGGGGTAAAGTTCGAAAGAATTTAAGGTGAATGCTTAGAAAACTTCGACAAGGTTCAGAAAGGTTAAGAGCAAAATTATGAAAGGTTATGGGAAAATGTTCAAAAGGATTATAGGACAAGGTTCAAAAGGCACTCTTGATGAAGACATGCATGCTGGACTGGATGCAGGAGAGGACGTCGCCTCTCTCCACTTACCTCAGCACACCTTGAATGTGTTTCAATAATAAAGCAAAGGCAATAATTACACCTCTTTCAATCTTTAATTCCCCATTTTCTCTTTTAACATCTTCGTCTTATAACGAGTGGTATTTGTGTTATTTCTAGTATTTCTAGTTATTTCACACACACACACACACACACACACACACACACACACACACACACACACACACACACACACACAGTGCATAACAACTGCAGTCACAATGACAAAGCTTTTGTTGGACATACACACATGCGATGACGCATTGTCTGAAGTATGACATGCTGAACTGCATTAGTCCGTAATCCTACATGTTGCGTGAAAAACATCATTAGCTGAGATGTGACTGAAATACCGCCCTCTTTCTGTCTGCACGGGCATGTTTTACACATCATCAAATGGCGATATCTTCATCGCAGAGAATAAGTAAAAAGTGGAGCTCTGATACCATCTGGATCTATACCCAGATCAATGTGTGCCTGTACTGACCTGTCAAACAATCACTGCGTCCCAGAACCAAACTGCCACAGTCTCAATGTTTTCCGGGAGCATATAGTTGTTCAATCAATTAATGTTGTCCAGGAGCATACAGTTCTTCTATCAATCTATCTTAGGACGAAAGTTTCGCAACATCACCATATACCACAAACCCTCACATGACCCCTGATCCCGTGGTATGTTCAAGAACTAAACTCAATCAATATCACCACGTTGTACACACCCTGACGTGATCCGTGACCCCGTGGTGTGCCCAAGGACCAAACCCAACAAACATTACCACGCTTTACTCATCCTGATATGACCCAGGACCAATAATTTGTCCAAGGACCAGTGCCCAAACGTCATCAAGGTCTATACATCCTGACATGACGTGTGCCGAAAGTACAGCATTCATACATTGCTATGCTGTACACATTCTGCCGTGGTCCAGGACTTCATAGTATGTTCCAGGACCAAAGTAGCCCAAACATTTACCAGGTTCTACACATTCTGACTGTAGCACTTCTCGACTTTGCTGCTTGCAAGTTTACTGACATTTGTGAAAACTATCAAGCAACGAGTCTGAAACTTTCAAGCAGTAAGTCGAGAAGCGTTGAACTGTTTTTCTTCCTCCCCTTGGACTTAAATGCATGCGACTAAACTGATCTTGTCAAATTTCAAATAAGGATGAGATGTAATGATGTACGACTTTCCTTTTCAACATGCGGGTCTCTCAAACATACGGGTCGTTTCACTCATCATGCATTGCGTTAAGGGACGGTAGCCAACGAAAATAGAATGCATCTGCATCTGTACACGAAGCCTTCCGAGTTAATGTTGACGACTGAAGATCGTTACACCAACGTAACAAGTATCCTGTGATGTGTTTCTGGGCCCAAAGCGTCCCACAGTACGCGAGCCCCAGGTTCGATGCTGGCCAGTTCCCTCTCCCTTGGTTAGCTTAGCTGGCACAGCACCAACTTCAACGTCAAACGCTACGAGTACCACTGCAAAGCGTCCACATGGTAAGGCGCTGTTATTCAAGCAGCGTATGTGTAGTTTTAGGTCCCTTCCTAAAACTTTCGTGGTTAGCCATGTACACCAAATCACCTGAAGTAAGTCGACGTTATACCTGAGTATAAAACGAGCATGTGTCTTTGGACTATAACTGTCTCGTACAATACCAATAAAAATCTGTTCCGTCCCACTGGAGAACAGCTGAGCACTAAATGTCCACTGGCTACAGCACCGACATCAGTCCTTCCACACGCTCATCACGTCAAATGCACCGACACTGCCTCCCTTTCTCGGCTGCATTCATCATTCCACTTCTTCAAGCGGGGACATTTCAGCCAGCAGTGCATCTCTGTTCACGACAAAACACCTGCTTTGAACTAGGGGTACGTTTGTGTTAAGATGCTTTGCTCATCAGATCCTGTTAGTAGGATCCCTGGTATTTTCACCGAATCGTGCGTCCACTGAATGTAGATACTTTTAAATTACACTAAAGAACACTTGCGTAAGTTTTCACGAATGAGAACAATTGCGCAGGTACTAAATAAATGCTCAAGTTCCATATCATCAACGGGACGTCAAATTCTGAAATAGCTTCTTTGAGGCTGCCTGTGAAAACCTCTAATGAGAGTACAGAATACTCTCTTTGAAGCTGTAAAGAGACAAAGAACTTGCTCAAATGGATTAGCTGGCTGTTCAGAACCACACAACGAAGTTTGTTGGCTTTGGAGAAAAGCTGCGGACAGCATTTTGGGTCATGACCTTGACCACCCAAGGAGCTGGGAGAGAGATGACGACAGCATCCACAACATCAGTTATGATAGTTTCCGCTTCACGGCAAGACACAACCAGTCTTGCCAGCTGTTTGAAGCCTCTAGGGAGCACAGGGACGAAACCTACAAGAAAGCATCTGCTAGCTCGAGGAACAGTTTTGACAAGAACAACAAATATGATGCTTACACTGCAAGCAGGAGTCAGACAGGAGAGGAGGTGTGTGTGTGTGTGTGTGGGGGGGGGGGGGGGGGGGGGGGGGAGACAGAGAGGGGCAGGGATGGGGGTGGGGTTGGAGGAGGAGGTGGGCGGTGGTGGAAGTTCTTGACAACTTTTTGAAACGTAAAGCAGGGTCTTAAAACAAACGGTGGTCTTAAAAAATAAAAAAAAACTTGAAACGAAGAAAAACCTGATGATGTTACCACCACCACCACAACAACAAGAAAAAAGGAATCACAGAGTCAGACTAGGAGGCATTTTCACATGTGGTAAAGTGATGTTACAAAGTGATGTGAAATCCACACCTTTGTCTTGTGCAGCAACAACACAGTCTGTGTAGCAGACAATCCCTAACTGGCGTGAACTGTAAGTCCTGTCCGGTCAGTTGTGTCAGCGATACTCTAACCAATCAATTGTCGATACAAACACCGACTTTTCACATTAAAAAAGCATCCGTGTGTGTGTGTGTGTGTGTGTGTGTGTGTGTGTGTGTGTGTGTGTGTGTGTGTGTGACGCACTTCATATGTATATCTATGCAGTCTATTATATCAACGCACTTAGCACGTATACTTCTCTACTTATCTACTTCCAGCTTACATATTCACGCACTTAATAGGCATTCCCTTATTTTGACCCGGAGGTTCTGTTATGTTGCCTAAGTGTTTCCTGGTGATACTGATAAAACTGATGAATCAAATCGTACTGTTTGTAGTCAAAACGAAATAGAATTCGACCAGATTCAAGCCTGAGAGTGAACTTTAACCCCAACTGATAACTTTGAATCTGGTCAGAATGTCGTTAAAATCTTTGTAAGTTTGCAATCTGCATTGGCTCAGAATCAAATATCGACTATGTTTGCATGCTCTCTCTCTCTCTCTCTCTCTCTCTCTCTCTCTCTCTCTCTCTCTCTCTCTCTCTCTCTCTTGTCGATCCCAGACGGGGTGAGGATGTTGAAACCTTTGGCCAGCATTGCGCCATCTTTGGTTCAATGATGTAACTCCCCCCTCCCCCCTACCCCGGTGCCACTGAAACTGAACTGCGTTCTTTCCGTGTAGGCAGTGGGCACATTATGAGCACAGAATGCAAGAACTGAAAGGGAAGGGCGAGGTGACGAGCGAGGTGTGGAAGATGGCAAGGGGTAGAGAGGGAAGGGCTGGGGCCTACTTTCAGCTTTACTCAAGAGGTGAAAAGTGCGAGCACACGTCTGGAGAGACTTATTACAGAAAAACTCCCCCCCCCCCCCCCCCCCCCCCCCCCCCCCTCCCCTCCCCCCAACAATCAGCCTTTCGTCATTATGTGTTTTAGTCCTGATTTGCCAATGTTCGTCGTCATCTATACACATCACGGATTACATTTATTTCATCAAATGCTTCCATTTCGAAATTCCCTAGTTTTATCAACGCTGTATAGGCCTGGTTTTCACTGATCCAGCCACCAGTCGAATTCATGACATGTTGGTATGAAGTGGTAAATGCTAACAAATGCGAACAAGTCATGGCTGTTTAACTGGCTCCTTTCATGCGGCTTCCTATGCTGGATTACTCAATGACAAACGCTTGGCTACGTTTGACATGATACATTCAAATGAAGCCAACCTTTGTACCGTATTCAGCAAAACTGTTGTTCATATTTGCTCTTACGCATAGTGGTGATCTGTTGAATCATAAGGTCTCCTCTTGCTCGAATGTAAGTTGATATTAGAGGCAACAGCTACATAAAATGTTCACGTTTTTATCAATATGGGATGCAGTAATTGTAAGTGATCAAAATATCTATGAAAATGTCGATTTTGTAGCATCAAAAGTGATACTGACAATGATAAATTCAGATTTGCGACGTCTGTCATGTTGGTGATAACTTCCTGCTGGGAATGGCTGGGAAGACACCATGAATACAAAACTGTGTGACAAGATTGGTTGTAACTGCTGGTAAAAAGCCCATGTTGAAGTTTACTGCAGCCACGGCCACACATACAAATGCATTCACCCACAGACACCCAAAGCATGGCAATCACACAGACTCACTTTGTTACACACACATGTCAAAAAGGAGGGGGACAAAACTCAGTCGTGACTAAGCAAGCATGTATCTTTCGCCAGCAAAATAGGTCTGGCAGGCATTTGCATGTGCTTGATCAGAGTGACAGCGAATTTGAAACTGCAATGAATCTTTAACCAATAACGCCTGTAACAGAAAAATTAAAACCAGAAAGAAATCTGAGTACGAAATCTCTCTCTCTCTCTCTCTCTCTCTCTCTCTCTCTCTCTCTCTCTCTCTCTCTCTCTTTCATAGACAATTCCCTGTGGCGAGTGTGCCTCTGGCAAAATGCTAACTGGCTGCACTTCAAGGATGTTTACAAACATGGTTGATGGAACAGCACACGCACATCAAGACAGGACAAATGTGTTTCCTCCCGACATTTCTGGAAATAGGACATGAAGAATGTGCGTGCGTGCGTACGTGCGTGCGTGCGTGCTGTGCTGTGCTGTTTGCTGTGCTGTGTGTGTGTGTGTGTGTGTGTGTGTGTGTGTGTGTGTGTGTGTGTGTGTAAGGCACACAGAGCTCAGTACGCTGGGGAGGGAGGGAGAGAGGGGGGATCCAATGAGGCAAATGCAATATCTTCAAAGCTTTCTACTCCAGATCGGTTTTAAAAATGTCACTCTACTTCTGAAGTGGAGAAACTCAATTCTGTCAGTCGTTGAGGGCGCCTATGTGCCATTCCAATGTAAAGCTCCTACATACATAGATGGTTTCCATCATTCTGTGCGGTGAAGCTGATCGCTTATTGCAAGCAATAAGCGAAGATGGAGAACAGGCAATAAAAAAAAAAGCCGTAATCATACATTCAGTCTGTAATACTTCCACTGACAGAATATGTATGACCCGACCATATGAAAGTTGTGCTCTCTCTCTCTCTCTCTCTCTCTCTCTCTCTCTCTCTCTCATAGTTCAGGCTGTGCTTTTTTTTTTTCCCCCTTGCATAATTTTCTTAAACCTCTGTTTAGCTTTAGTTTCCGTTACTTTACCGTTTCCTTCCTTTTCTCCCTTGCGTTCTTTCGTCCCTTCCTACTGATGCTATGCCGTATCGTCTGCATCAGAGGAAATTTAACGTTAGAATATCATAGATGAACAGTGTTTACTACACGTTGGAACCCGCACAAATGTAGAAAACCCTTGCTGTCCCTTCTTTAAATGAACGATGAACCAGAAACAGAATAAGAACCTTTCCTAGATCAGTGTCCCGTACGTACTGGATCTGAAGAGACAATCCGAAGTAAAGATAATTAACGACCTTCGTCGGGACCTGCGTGAAAAAAAAAAAAACCCAACCGTGCGCAAAGTGTTAGATCATTTCATAATAAATAATATCATAATGGATGAGCATGCTCACTGGCTTGTGCAGGGCAAAGGCCTGCGCAATACATCATCCTGAACCGTTTCTTCTTCCGTTCCTCCGTTCCTTTCTTTCCCTTCCTTTCGAGCTTCCTTTCCTCCTACATCAGCCTTAGCCATGCAGCGCGGTGGGCAAAGACCCCCCAACCTGCTTGCTGCGCGGCCAGTCTGCAAGCAACACGTCGAGCAGCTTGCAGCCAGTAGCCGCCAGGAGCCCCGGCAGTCAGCAGCAGGGCCTCGGGGAGGTGTGGGCTAATCAGGAGATGAAGGATCCCTCGAGACGTGACCACTTTTTTTTTTTACCACGGAGAGAAATGGCCGCAAATCATGCACGAGGTGACAATTGGGGGAAGGGGGGGGGGGGGGGAGGGTGGAGGGTTGGGCGAAGGCGGATGGAGAGGGTCCCACTTTTTCCCTTGAATGCCGTTCCCGCCATCTTCCTGTGAGGACACAATGGTGTAGGAGAGATGGGAGTGGAAGCGGAACGAGGGGGGGGGGGGGGGGGGGGTTTGGAGGGAAGGGGTGTGAGAGAGGGGGGAGGGGGGGGTTCGGAGGACGAGAAAAAGCTGCGGCCATTTCTATCCAGGCTGATCAAATGAGCCGCCGATTCCTCAATGAACGCCAAGTGCCAGGGCTGATTAACGCCACAAAGGCCTTCCCCTCTCGGCGAGAGGGAAAAAAAAAAAAAAAAAAGAAAAAATCAAGGGTAGCGGTCTGATGCCAGTCTGGGAACCTGGTCGTCATACAGCAGCGCCTCCTCCAAATCGCTCGTCTGTGTGGGGTGCTTTGATTAGCTGCCTTCCCCTCCTCCTTCTTCCTCCATTCCACCTCCCCATGTGCTTTCTCCTCCTCCTATCTTGTCTCTCTACCGCCTCTTTTATATTTTTTTCTCACCATTGTCTTTTCCATCGTTTTTTCCTTCTTGCTGTATTTCTTCACAGACACACGTTCCTCACTCTCACTCCCCTCACTCCTCGTTTTTCTTTTCCTTTCGCGAATCTTTCATATCGATCAGCACATCTGTTGACAACATAATTATGTCAGCAAAATGTGTCATGCCGGTTCTTGTCAGAACGGTTGCTCGATTCTAGAATACAAAAGCAAAAGCTACGTACATGATTTTAACCCAGTCACACCGTTGTTAACGTCCCAGTGACACAAACTGAAATAGCAACAACAACGAAATCAACTGTGCTGGTTTCCTCGTACAAATAAACGTGACGCGGAAGTGCACTGCACTGTAATTGACAGCAGTGTATAGTATAGCGCTAAAGGATTCTTACAGCATCAGAAATACAGACTACTACCTGAGTGTGATTGAAAATGGAGTCTGAAGCTACGAGAACAAAACGTCTCCGTTGAAACACATCTCTCAAATCCCCATGGTCCCAAAGCGCTGGGCCAGGGTCCTTGACAGCGATGTCGGAACACGAGAGTTTCCCACACCTTTCTGCATATTTGGTATGATGTTAGTCTTCAAACAACTTGTATTTGCGCGTGTGCAGACGTACTAGTGTGCGTTTTGTTTCAGCGTTTTGTTGATCCTGTATCAAATTCCCTGAATCTTCCCCGACTGTTAGCCAAATCTTTCTTTCCATGTCTTTCCATGGACCAGAAAAAAGCTCCCGTATTTTTCCTTTCCACTTTTCCCGATCCGTACGGACCCCGAATTCGAACTGAATTATTTAGCACAGCAACGCAGAATTTAGTATCGAGTCATGGTGCACTGTGCTGCCTTGTACTGCTTTTGGCTGAACAGCTCGATAGTAGAGGAAAAACTAGTGTGGGTAAATTTAATAATCAACCCTTCAGTCTTTTGAAAGACGTAACAAAGTGAAAGGATTTTTTTTTTTTCATCAGCCCAAAATACAAGAGAAAGAAGAAGCACGGATGACTTCGTGGACTGCTTGCTTGGAACATCAGATTTCCTTCAGAGCCGGATGCTTTTATCAGCACCATGGCGTACCCCTGTAAGGTAACAAAAACGCATGGGCGCAAGAAACCTCCTATCGCTATATATAGATAGATATATATGGAGAGACAGACAGACAGACAGACAGACAGACAGACAGAAATAGAGACAGAGAGAAAGAGAACTAATTCAGCTCCTGCCCTCGGTTAGAGGCCAAGATCTAAGCGTTTTACAATCCACGCTCTCGTTTACACCACGGGCTGCCTACCTGGGTAGGGTAGAACGGGCTAAAGAGATGACTGCTGGCGCCAGTCATTCGTTTCACGCGTCATTCAGTCGAACTGTCACTCACTTTTTCATTCATTCGATTTTGTTTTTCTTTCTTTGTTTTTTTAACAGAGGGTGCGTGCTAAATGTATTCCTGTCATCCATACCAACTTCCAAACTGGCCTTGGGATTTTAGGTGTCCGCAGGACGTTG
>JADBJO010000250.1:772500-780000 GCA_016801955.1 Conus betulinus | reverse complement strand
CTGAACCATTTAGTATCTATTAACCTTTCCCGTACGCCGTGGGTCCCCATGGACCCACAGGGGTAATTTTTAATTGATAAAAAAAAAAAGTTTTACTTTGTTTTGTCAGACAACAAAAGAGTAAACAAACAACAAACGTCCCAGTATGTCGTGGGTCCGAGTGGGACCCATACTTTCAAAGAACAAACCTTGAGCGCTATATACGTCGTGGGTCCAAGCGGACCCATGCCTTCTAAAGACACAGAATCTGAACCTCCCATTCGCAATCCATTTACCGCAAAGCGCTAGCCTCAACAGAATGGCTGGCATCACTGACACACAACATGCGTTTGCTGCGAAAGCACATGTGGCCAAATTTTGCTACAGTGGCGGGAATCGCTCTCTCCGCATGTCTCTGGGACTGCAAGTTCGACGTGAAATTCATCAGATCTGCTTTCTAAACTTCTGAGGTAAGTGTTTTATAATCTGATTAGCATACAACTCACTAAACAATATCTAGGGAATCGTGTTATATATTTCGGAAAGCAATCGTACAGGAGGCAAAATTACAGTAATAATAATAATAATAATAATAATAATAATGATTTATTTATATAACAGACTGCCCAGAAGACTGCTCTATGTGCTTTACAAAAATGACAATACATGTATACATGACAACTAACGATTTTGAAAGCAGAGCGCGGAGTGACCAATTCATCGGAGTACTGTGTTTTGGACTGTAGGCCTACACATCACCTGTAATGGTTCTGTATGACTGTATGCGGACCCACGACATACAGTAAGGGATTGTTCCTTCATAAAAAAGCATGGGTCCATGTGGACCCATGATGTACAGCAAGTTTCCTTCAGTGAAAGCATGGGTCCATGCGGACCCACGATGTATGGCGCGCAAAATTTTAGGCGACGTACAGGAAAGGTTAAAAGATTTTAAAAAGTCAATCCTTAAATGCTGCAATATCATCTGGAGGGTGATCAACAGTTTAATCAATAATAGCATAAAAAATAACTATGACTGTCTCTATCTCAATGACAATGTAAAATAACTGATTTTCTCTACCTACAATTTAAAAAGGTAAGCAGTTACATTAAAAATATTAATGCATTTGTGAGCTGGAGTGGAGTAAGAGCACATGTACAATCCTTGTCAATCACCTCACACCATTTCCACTTTCCATTTCAGTGAAAGACTCATTTAACTACTAGTTTGTGTAGTAAGTCATCTCTCATCCCAAACATGACTAACAAAACATCTCCATCAGCTTGCATGCAAACTTGTGTGTTTGCATCCTGCATGCATGTGCACATATATGCATGTGCATGTGCATGTGTGTACAAGTGCAAGACATACACACAACACAAGCCTAGACAAACGGCCTGAAGGACAGCTGAACTCTGTTACCTGCTGACTCGACTGGAGTTGAACATCTTGGGTGGTGGTTTGAACAGCGTGGGTTGCTTCCCTTTGAGGGCGTCATGTATATAGAGGATCCTCTCCTGGATCAGCTCCCGCATCTTCTTCACCCACTGCTGCTTGGTGTCCAGGTTGTTGGCCTGCACACCAGCACACCATTCTACAACTGCCCCTTCATAGGGTGGACAGAGACTGAAACAGACTGCAGAATTACTGAAAACAATGCAAAATACAAAGAAGCAAACCAAACAAGCAGATTGCAGATTTTACACCTACCTAATCAAGTCAAAAACGGAATTACTGGGCCACCAAACAAAGGAATAATCAAATTACGAAACACACACTGCTAATACTGTTATCAGTGTTTGTTTTATCATTTGTTTGCTCCTGTGGTGCTATCACTGTTTGTTTTGTCATTTGTTTGCTCCTGTGGTGCTATCACTGTTTGTCTGTCATTTGTTTGCTCCTGTGGTGCTATCACTGTTTGTTTTGTCATTTGTTTGCTCCTGTGGTCCAGTACTACTCTTTTTGCTCTTAATTCAATTTCCACCAGTAATCACCCCACTTTGAAACAAATTCATTTACAACCCAGAGCAGACAAATGGACTATGGACAAATGCATCTCCTTCAGATGTCATAAGTTACACTTAAGCAAACAGTACTGACCAGATGCTTGCTAGCAGCTAATTGTGTGTTACTTAGGTTTTCCTAGGTTTTCCTTCATGTGCTTCTGAAGAAGGCATATATGTCAAATTTGCATTTGTTTAGCATTCTGTGTAACATAAGTATTACTTTGCACCTTGTTGTGCATGTTTATTTGCATTTTGCCATTCTCTAAACCATACGGGAGTGAGCAATCCATCATTCTACTTTATCAGTCACCCCAATGTACACTGAAACCCCCACATAAATAAGCTTAATAGTAAACTCACAAAGAAACATAGTAAACTCACTGCTGATTACTGATCTTCCAAATGGTAAGAATGAGGGGAGAGTATTTGTAGACCGACAGCCAAAGCCTGTAGATGTTTTGGATAAGAGAGAACTGGAGAAAGAGACAGACAGGCAGACATTCAGAGAGAGGAGGTGTAGAGGAGAGGCTGGGTCATGGATGGTAGGGGGAAGTATGGGAGTGTGCATGTGAGCTTGCATGTGTGTGTGTGTAAATATGTGTGTCTATGTCTCTACGCACAAGCAGCTCCCATCCCATTACTGAACAAGTGTTAACTTGACAATTAAAATTCATCCCATTAATCAAAGCATTTTTTCTTTAACTCTATATGACATGCTCATATGCCAGAGGACGGCACAGGACTCTTTCAATGCAGTATAACATGGTGTACAAAAAAAAACGTATCACAACATAAAATGACCTTGAGAATGATCCTGTAGTCTGATATGGGTGCTCTCCCTGTCCACAAGGCAAACTTGGTCTCATCACCTTCTATGTGCTCTGTGATGTTGATTTCTGAGATCTGAAAAAGTCAGCCACATCATCAAAATGCCTGCATATTATGTCCACGGACAGAAACGTTATCCTCATTTCTCAGACGTTCAAAAATGAGTTATTCAAGTCAGTTTTCTTGTTGAATCAAATACACTCATAACCTCTTATGGGAAGTTGCCTGAAAAACTCCAACAACTAGCACAGCCAATCAATTTCCTTCTATACACACATAATTCTCTACTTAGTGGTCTTGATGCACAATGAAAAATTGGAAAGAAATACACACAAACTGATGAAACCAATATCTGTGTGACACACACACAAAAAAAAAGTCGATAACCATCATCATTTGCACTGTCACAAATATCCATATCCATGAAAACATACCAATATACATTAAAACGGAAAAAAAACCATAGCACTCACCATCATCTTAAACTTGTACATGTACTTGGACTTCCCGCTGCTGTCCTTGACCTCCTTTGAGAAGATGAGGCAGACGTCGAAGAGGAAGAGGCGCCGCTCACGGCCCTTGCGGATGATCTGCTTGGGGTCCCAGACAGTGAAGGTGTCCTGCAGGAGCACCTCCCCCAGAGCCTCCAGGCTGTCTTCCAGACTGTCCAGCATGGACAGGTGCATGGCGTCGTTGGCCTTCTTGGGCACGTTCATCATCACCTCCAGCCCATCCTGTACACACAGGTGTGTTGAGTGTGTGTCAAAGTGGAGAGAGTGGGACACATGAGTGTCATTTAAGCCATCTTTTGTTGATTAATTAACCCCTTCACTGCCACAGTATAATAGCACATTTGAAAATCTGTATGCCGTGGTAAAATTTTAGCTTTTTTGGGTAGGTTCAATAAAATGGTTACAGCTCACTTATTTCTTGACAGATCTCTCTGATTTTTTGCATGTTTTGTTGTTATGCATTTGTCTACAATGTCCTGTCAAAATCACTTGATTATGTTGATAATAAATATATCAGAAATTGACATAATTATAAAAAGTTTACAAAAAATAACAGTTTTCGAGTATACACAAACACACTGCGCCAAATAGAATGAATCAAAACACTGTAAAAGTGGTCTTGCTGTTTATTCAACATCAGCACTAACACATTACAGTCATATAAATCCCAAGGAATCTTGTTCTTGATGATAATCTGCTCATAATTGGGGTAAAAAGGGGCATAATCCTGCTTTTCATAGTATGTTCACTACATCTCTATTTACTCATCCATTTATTGAGTTATTCGTTAGATTTTTTGTGGATTACTTCCTTATACCCTTGTCTACAATTTCACATCATTTTAACTTTATTTTGGGTGTAATAATGATGGTTCACACTAGTAACATATGATAAAAACAGTTTTTTTTTGTTTTCATTTTGAGAGTTTTACAACAATTCACCACATAAAAGCCCACTAAACACAGCACAAATACCTTTTGGTGTTTGCTCAAACAATATTACAAACACCTGGGATTCATATTGTTGTCAATAAATGTCCCTCTGTGTAACAATCTGTATGTACTGGGGGTACCCCAATTCTACTAGAAAGGGGCATAATTTTACTGTTTGGGGTAGGTTCAGTACCTCAATCCCTGTTTATTTATTTGTTGACATATGACTTAGATTTTATGGTTTTACCCCAAGCTATGATGCTGTATAACAATAATGTAGTATTGTTGGCCATAAGGGGATGGACAGGGATATAATGAATGGTGGTTTTACAAAAAGAACCATTTTCAGTATACAAAAACAAATTGCACCATATAAAATCAGTGAAAACAATGAAAAAGTGATGTGACTAATTATTCAACATCAGCACTAACACATCACAGTCATATAAATCCCAAGGAATCTTATTCTTGGCGATAATCTGCTCATAATTGGGGGTACTACTTTTGAGTAAAAAGGGGCATAATCATGCTTTTCACGGTATGTTCACTAACATCTATATTACACATCCATTTGTTGATTTATTTGTTAGTTTTTTGTGGATTACTTCCTTATACCATTGTCTACAATTTCATTTCATTCTAATTTGATTTTGGGGGTGATATGATGGTTCACACTAATAACATATGATAAAAACTGTTTTTGTTTTGTTTTCAGTTTGAGAGTTTTACAACAATTCATCACATAAAAGCCCACTAAACACAGCACAAATACCTTTTGGTGTTTGCTCAACAACATTACAAACACCTGGGATTCATATGTTGTCAGTAATTGTCCCTCTGTGTAACAATCTGTATGTTACTGGGGGTACCCCAATTCTACTAGAAAGTGGCATAATTTTACTATTTGGGGTAGGTTCAATACCTCAATGACTGCTTATCTATTTGTTGACATATGACTTACATTTTTTATGCTTCTCTTTCCTTTTACCCCAAGCTATGATGCTATATAATATAATCTAGTTTTGTTGGCCATTAGGGGATGGACAGGGATGTACCAATGTGGGTTTTACAAAAAAGAACAGTTTCTGCACATATACACATGTCACAACACATAAGACCTGTAAAACACTGACAAGAAGTTCTTTTAGTGTTTTACTCAGCATCACTGTAGTATACAGTGTGGTCCAAATTCTTATAGTATAATACTTATTGGTAAATGTTCAAAATGACAACCCATGGGGAAAAAAAGTCTGAAGAAAAAAATAAACAAATTGTCTGTTGAAAAGAAAAAAAAAAAAAAAAACACACACACAGAGAGAAAAATACTGTAGAAACTGAAGAAGAATCTGAAATACAGAATAAAAGTTTCAAGATAAGTAAACACACACACACACACACACACACACACACACACACACACAATAAACAGACCCACACACACACACACACACACACACACACACACACACACACACACACACACACACACACGTGCGCGCGCATACACACAATTTACACACACACACACACACACACACATACATACACACACACACATTTACACACACACACACACATACACACACACACGCACGCACACACACACACACAGCACACACAGTAAGCAGACCCACAATTGGGCACACACACACACACACACACACACACACACACACACACACACACACACACACACTGTACACATATGCACAAACACGCACTAACAGTATCACACACACATGAATGTAAAAACACCACAATGGCGCAAAAAAAAAAAAAAAAAAAAAAAAAAAAAAAAACTGCTGATGAGTGCTTCTGTGCTTTACAAAATGAACAAACTTATATGGAAAACTTTCATACAGATATAAACAATGCTTAGGCACACATGTGCACAAGCGCGCACACACACACACACACACACACACGCACGCACGCACACGCACGCACGCGCACACACACACACACACACACACACACACACACACACACACACACACACACACAGAGTCCCATCTATCCATGCAGTCATTATTTGCCATAATTATGTGATTTCAGTAGGAAATATGAAGAAGAGAAATACAGAAAATAAATAGTGGAAGAATGAAGAATCAAATAGTAATAAACAAAAATGGAAAAGAAAAAAAAAAAAAAAAAAAAAAAAAGAAAAAAAAACAGAGCTACTTGCCTGAATCCGTTTCTGGTCATGAAGGAGCTGAAGACTGGAGCTCTGTGCAGCCTAAAATTGGCACAGTTGATTTTTGACTAGTATTCCCAATGAAAACACCACCAAGACTGGGACTGACCACGCCCCATGCCACACCCCCCCGGCCGCTTCCACAGGACCCTCGCCGTCATCCTAGCCCCTACCATGTCCACTACCCTCTCCGGTCATGATAGGAGTGCGTGCAGTGCTCGTTGATGGCACGGGTTTGGCTATTTCCGCTTCGTCACCCTCGCTCGCGGCGTTGTACTCACAGCTGTCATGTGCAACTAACCAAGAAGCCACGTCATCACCAACACATGTGTCTCCGATAAAAGTGAATGGTGCTGATTCCCATCCGTCTCCTCCTCATCGCTAGTATCAGGATCCGATCCTCAAAGGTCTTCTTCATCACTATCTTTAGAAGTTTTATCGTCATCTAAAACATCAAGCGCAGTGTAACGCTTGAAAACATGAGGCGTCGACGAAGCGCTCAGTTGAGCTGCCATCTTGAATATGCTTATCAGCTGTAACCTCTCAACTCGCAATTTGCATAACGTATGGTCAGCTGGCTGCTCGCGTGAAGGGAAAGGGGCCGTTCCTCGACACCAGTAGAAGAAGTGAGAACATTTTAGACGGTCGTTTCCAAAGTAGATTTTTCAGCTTTCCGTGACGAAGTTACGACGTGACACTCACGTCCCGGGCATAGCGATTTTCAGTTTTCAGGACATGCGTTACACATTCCAGGCAGGGAACGGGTTAAGAGAGCGCATGGCATATATGTCAAAGAGGAGAGATATGTACAGACAACTGTCAATTCGGACACGTTTTGTCAAGTAAGCCTAAGGATGACATATATGTCAAACAGGAGAGATATGTATAGACAACTGTCAATTCGGACACGTTTTGTCAAGTAAGCCTGAGGATGACATATATGTCAAAGAGGAGAGATATGTACAGACAACTGTCAATTCAGACACGTTTTGTCAAGTAAGCCTGAGGATGACACAAAAGGGTTCATGACAGATGTGTGTCAGTAAAG
>JADBJO010000250.1:757500-770000 GCA_016801955.1 Conus betulinus | reverse complement strand
ACCACTTGTGCAGTTGAATTTTTTTGGCTTGAAAAAGCCCTGTGTGTCTACCCAGCAGTAAATGGGCACCAGATTCCCTTCAGGGAAGGTTGAAGTCTGAGGAAGGAGAGGAGGGGCCCTGTCTTCCATCATGCTGTGCCCTAGACACAGTGAACCTCTGATAGTTTGCCGCCCTTCCAGCCAACAGACTATGGAAACTTCAATCTTTTTTTTCAACCCATACCTGCTACTTAAACTTAACACAGAAGAGGATCCATCCAAGAAAGATGTGCTAAATTTGAGGTAAATGCACCACAGCAATATCTCTTCTTTTGTGTAAAATGAGAAAGCTCAATCCTGACCTCATCAAACTTTCTGCCGGATTCATACACACAATGCCCAAATATGCAGTTTCAAAGACAGAAAGAAAGAAAGAACTTAAAATAAGCAGACAAATACTTACTCTTTATGGAATTCATAAATCTCATCCATGTTGCCAAAGATCACTTTCTCTTTGCCATAAATCCCATTGGGAACATTGTTGGCTGTCTCTGTCATGGATTTCATATAGGTCTGCAACAAGAACCACCACAGAAAGCATCATTATTTACTTATTAACATGATAGTTGTTGATGGTAATGGTGGTGGTGTTCATGGTAATTTCAACTAATCATTGATTCATTTTTCACAAATCTTGCTATTTATATCCCTGGTTCAAGTGTACTCTGAGGAAAACAAACAAACAAAAATTATTCCCCATCATTTCCACAAGTCAGTATGGCATATCTCAGTGTAACAGATAAAGGTTTTGCCCCTGTTAGTACCTTTGCATAATTCTCAGTTTAAGTGAAAAAGTTCTCGAAAGTTTCACCTTCATTCTCATTTGATGAACTGGCACATGGAATATGGTATGTGTGCCTGGCACATGGAATATGGTATGTGTGCCTAAGTTCTTACAATCTTTATTCATATGGTCGTTTCTGGAAGCAGTACCCTTTAGCAACTATGCAAAAGTTTGTATTATCCCACTTACAATCATCAATTTTGAGCAGTCTCTTCTGGCAGAATTTGTATGTTCCTTGTTTATATTATTTCTCTGAAAGCAGTACCCTTTGCACAGGGTGCCAAAATGTAAATGTGCAACAAATGTGCAGAGGATCGCATGACCCTTGTTTATATATGATCTTTCTGTATCCTCTGCTGACTGTACAGAAGTTAGTATGATCCTTGTTTGTATGATTTTCTGTCAGCAGTAACCTTCGCCAACTGTGAACCTGGCCATAAACAGCATACAAATTGTATCAACTGTGTACAGTTCCAGCTGTACACTAATTCATATGATCCTTGTTCATATGATCTTCAACAAACTTTGAAACAGTTCATTAACCTTTTGGTTCTTATTCATCGATCTCTTATTAACCAGTACCTTATGCCAACTACGTATCACTAGGTCAGTTTTTGTTCACTGTCAATTGTTCACTGTGAATTACACACGTAAAAAAATGTAAACTGATCACCTACATTTATACAGTTTTCAAGATCCTTGACATACGTCCTTTCTGTCTGCAGAAGCTCTGCCATGATGAATCTGAAAAAAAAAATCGTGTGTATCAGTAAGCTCCTTTTCTAAACTGCTTATCTTACTGACATACTCTCATGCATATGTCAGCGAACACACACACACACACACACACACACACACACACACACACGCACACGCACATACACACACACACACATGCACGCACATATATATACACACACACACACACACACACACACACACACACACACACACACACACACACACACACACACACACACACACACATACACACAACTTCACATCACTCAATCATACAGACTTCACACAACTCACTCTCTTCTTCTGGCTGACTTCCTTTTCTCCTCTGTCAGTTCTTTGGGGTGATGCTGCAGCTTCTCCTCAATGGAGGAATCACTGTGACGCTGCTGTTGCTGATCCTCCTTCTCCTGCTGTTGCTGGGTGCACACACATTCACCTTCACTCACCATTTTCAACCCATCAAATCAAAGGCAATGGACGAAACATACAAAAACATTTCATGATCTGTCTGCCATTTCCACAGTGCTTTAAAAACTGAATTTAAAAAAAAAATACTCAATGTCATTATCTGTTTTTCATATATCTACATTTTTAAAAAAAAGCTGAAATGCTGGCAACAGATGGCAGCCATCAAATATCAAAATAAAGATGTTCCCATACACTACAGTTCTGACAACAGTTCTGACAAAATTGCTGACATTCACATAATAGTATGCACTTATCCTACCATGTAGGCTCCAAAGCTTAAACTAGGAGAAAAAAAAAAAAGAATATTCAAGTAGACTGCATTACTGCTAAAAAGAGAGTTAAACTATTAACAACAATTTCTGAAATAACAAAAAGAAAACAAACATAAATACATATGCATATGTACATATGCATACACACTCATTATCATATAAAATCACTGTCAGTTGGAGGGGAACATCAAAACATACCTGCTGGGAAAAAACTAAAATTTTTTGAATTTAAAACACAAATAAGAGGAACTGTTTTCAAAGGGAAGAACTCCAGTTTGGCTAAGAAAAGGAGAATTTTCTGTGACCAAAATTTGTAGTATAAGAAATGCTAGTTTATCTCTCATATCTATGGCAAGTATTTTATATAGGATGGAGACTAACATTTTATGAACAAAATTGTACACTGGATTTGTTTTACCATAATCTTTTCCTATCCTTTGAAAATGACAATTCTGGCCCACTTCATCTTGTCAGCCCTGTCCAGTTCATTGAACAGTCTTCAAAACCATATCAAAATATGGTCCCAGGAATGCTAGAAAGCATTTCATTTGAGTTTACCAATGCCTTTGGTAAATAACCAATATTCTCTGAGTGTGACAAATACTTCTTGACATCAAATCCTGAGGCAAGCCCTATTGTGGCAGGAACAATCAGAGACTGGCCCATGTACCTCTGATGTAGACACTCCCCAGCTTGCCTTCCAGCTGCATACGGTACTTCTCCATTCGAGAAGAGAAGTCTTTGTAGCGGTTGTCCACCGCACCGCACCATCCACGGATGCTGCTGGAATGAAGGTTGCCCTTGGCAACAAAGTCATCGGCCAGCTGCAGCAGCAGCAGTTTCACATTCTCACGCGCGTTTCCTGGAAACAATTGATATGAAAAGTACACACTTTTATCTAAACGTTAGGTCCAATTTTCAATGATTTAAGCCAGATGCAGAATTTGTAAATTGCTGAACACCACAACAGCAGACTGGAAATGTAAAAAATGTACATATAATCCTTTCCAATTTTTTTCATTCCTGTGGATTTTTTTTTTCCAAACAGAAGTTAGCGAAATATGCTTCATCACTACACTGTTTGATATCTTACACATAAACAAGTAAAACATTCACACTTGCTGCCAAGTATACGTCTAACAGCTGTGACTCACCTTGGCTCTGTTTCTGAACTCATAGTGTTCTTTCAGCAGTGCTTCAGTCTCAGTGTTGCTGGAGCCCAGGTGGGTGTGAGAGGCCAGGTAAGCTTCCCCATACTCTTCAATCCAGTCCAGTGCCTGCCACACAAACACAGCTTTCAACTTCAACTAACAATGATTGAAACACCACAAGATCAATTATCTGATCACTGCTTCAGATTATGCACACTTGAAACAGCATGACAGACCATCTTCACTCACACAATGGATGCATATCAGAAACACCCAGACTAAATCATCTGAACATTCTGCTTATGCATACTAGAAACAGCATGACTAGTAATCATAACTCACATTGTGCACATGGGAAACACCCAGGCTAAATTATCCAAACATTCTGCTTTACATTATATTTCATACACCGTTACTAAATTATCTCAACAATTTCCACCACTATTTGCTCACTTGAAACACCCAGACTGAATTATCCACACATCATACTTCACAAACTTGAAGCAGCCTGACTAAACTATGTGCACATTTAACTTTACATACTTCAATCCCCAAGACTAAACTTGTTCACAAATATTTCACATACTTGACACACCTTGACTAAACTATCCACACATAATATGTCACATACTTGACACACCTTGACTAATTTATCCACACATAACATGTCACATACTTGACACACCTTGACTAAACTATCCACACATAATATGTCACATACTTGAAACACCTTGACTAAATTATCTGCACATTATACTTCACAGACTTGAACCACCTTGACTACTAACCTATCTGCACATATGGCATGGTCCAAGTCTTCTTACTTGAACCCATAATCAAAAATTCTGGGAACAAAATCGGAAAGAAGAACGACAACATAAATCCAACATACACAAATCGATAACACCCATGGATCTCCAAGCCTGCAACACCAGACACTATCATCATACTATTCTGGCTGGTGAAGAAACAATCTTTGGCAGAAATGCCACAAAAAATGGTCAAACTTCATTCAAACAAATCATACAAACAAACAAAGAAAAGAAAAAGGTAAAGCCGACCGCCAAGTGCTGACCTGTTTGGCGCTCTGCTCGAACAGGACAAACTGGTGGCAGTGCTCCAGCTTCCTCTTCTTCACTGTCCAGTACTCAATGACCAGGTTTTCCTGCTGCAGCAGCAGTGGTCCAGTGTGGCTACACACCAAACAAAACCACCACCAAAAAAGTGATTCTAAAATACATTGTCTTTCCCTGACGCAAACTCATACTTAGTTGTAACACTGTGTTATATACTCTCTCTGTCTCTCTCGCTCACTTGCACATATGCATGCACTTAAGTGCGCATGCGTATGCACACACACATACATGCATACACACACACAAACAACACACACACACACACACACACACACACACACACACACACACACACACACACACACACACACACACACAAAAAATTAAATACAAACAACTGCTGACTATTATGTTTAAACTTTGTTGAAGAACATTTTCAAACCAAAGAAAACCACTTGAAGCACCATCATCATGCACTGTAACTTTCCATATCCTTCCAAGATAACCTATGCTCCCTGTAAACAAAACAGACATGGGCACTACCCAGAACTATGGCCCACTCGCCCCCTTTACCTTTAAACATGTCCCTCAGGACTGCGGAATTTCATCTGTACACCCAGGAAGTGGAGATTTCTGTTGACGTACTTCAGGAAGGTTTCAGCAGTGCAGTGGCGGGCCAACGTGCAGGCCTGAAATACACAGACAGCTGACTGAGTCCGATATTGGTAAGGTAATGTTGCTTATAGCCCAGCTAACTGCAAAGGGCCATATCAGGGCTGTCACTGCGTTGAAATCATCTCACAAGCCATTATTACAAAAGAAGAAAAAAAAAAAAACATTCACACAACCCTTTAAAACACACCTTCTAAAAAACACACACTGGAAATTTTGTCAACAATCTTTCCTCCACAAAATCTTAGATCAGATGCAAAATGTTAATCTCTTTCAGAAATTCAAAGATCAGTCAGGTGAGACATCTCTGAACAAGGTTATCATGGAGACTTCTGTGAAGTGTGTATGTCTCACATCATACATGTCCCAACACTCTACAAGGATATGTTACACTGTGAGTGGTACATGACATCAAATGCACCACGGAGCTGACTGGGTACACCCCTATGCTGCAGATGCATGGAACAGCAAAAGGTTTGTGTCTTGTGTCCCTCTTTGATTTACAGTTCACAAATGATGAAAGGATGGAGAAAGAATGAAATGAGAATGCTTGCACACACACACACACACACACACACACACACACACACACACACAAAGAGAATACACACACATCCCTTCCTGTACTTCCTTCCCTCTTCCCTTTCTCCTACGTACACACACACTCATGCATACACAACCACACTCTGTTATACGATCATACACACACACACACACACATTCTCACACGCATTTACACACACACAATCACACACCTTCATACAACCATTCATTTACATATATGCGCACTTGCATGTGAACAAACACACACATACACATTCAGACATAGTAATCACATGCACGCAAAAAATTCACACACACACAAAACAGGCATGCAGGCACACACATATCTACATACATGCTTGTGCATGTGCACATGTGTGCACTCACATGAACACCCACACACACACATACACACACACACACACACACACATACACTTTCATTCATGATCCATACACAGAAACTCCTCTTAACCCCTTAGTACACCGCCAGAAGCGGCAATCTGAACCAGGCCAGCCTCACCCTCAGGAAAGCCTCCTTCTGTTCATTATGCTTGTTCAGCAGTTGCACCAGAAGGACGCACGGTTACTGCTGTCCGTCTTGTCCGAGCTGCACCAGTCTTCATCACGCTTGTAGTCACGGTCCAGTGCCTCCAGCACCGACCATACCTGTCACCAGATTATAGTCTGGCGTTAAATACCTGTATCAGAGATTTTTCTCGCTCTTTCTTTAAACTTAAAGCAGCTTGTAGGTCAGTCTTTTTTGGACAGTTCTATATGCTCAAGTTCCAAGCATAGCATGCATAAAACATGAGATAATAAAGGAGTTGTCCCCACCTAAAGTCTGAAAGAAACTCTACTCATTTTGTTTATAATACCCTACAAGTCAGCAAGTGAAACATTTAAACGAAACAGTGGAGAACAATGTTGCAGATTATTTATTGAAAATTTGATTGAAACAAAATACCTTTACTGAGTAAATGTACTGAAACCTCAGAACAATTACCAAACGAATCAAGAAAAAAATTAATTACAAGGACTTCCTTTCGTACTGTTTGTGATGGATAGCCATTCCATAAAATGGATCAGCAAATTTGGAAAACTGCTAAAACAAGCCATGGGCAGATATGATGTAAGTAATATTTATTTGCTGGAGGTTCTTCACTCAATCAAGTTGCATTAAAAGAGGTCTTAATTCTCCAGTTTGCCGACTTAATGGGAAAAAAAAACCTTAAATCAACAACAACTATGGTATATAGATCTTACATGCAAAGATACAAAATAAACAGCATCAGACAAAAAACAAATATATATACACATAATCCGGCCTGACAGCTGTAGACTTGATAGTGGAAATGGTATCTGTGTTGGAAGACCACATCTGACACCACCTAAACGGCAAGGGGAGGTGTTGGAATACCATTTCTGACATGACGGAGTTCAGGACACCATTTCAAACATGACTGAGTCTAGGACAAGTTATTCCCTGAACGAGTCTTCATGAGGTCAAAATAGTTGGGGGAGAGGGTGGGGATGGGGGGTGGTATTGCTCTACTTGGAGGGTCAGCGCTGGCAAAAACCGGTCACCTGCTCAGCAGTCTTGTACCAGTTGGTGGAGGCCATGACCAGCTTCTGCCTCTCCTCAGCGTGGTACATCAGCTGCTGCCATGCAATGGTCACGTTCTCCGCCATGGCACGCACCACGTCGGAGTTGTAGTGCTGGCTCTGCAGCATGGCCTCTGCCCGCTGGGTCACCTGCACCACACTGTAATGGGTTTTCTGCAACATGGTGGCACCCATAGAGAGATCAACCACTTTGTAACATCAGTCCTTTGAGGGAAGAGATAAAAAGCCAGAATACAGATAACACATAAAACATAGTGCAAAGTAATGCTTCTTTAATGCATATTACAAAACAGACTGGCGAATTTCCAACAGACTTGTCTGTTGTACATGTCAAAAGCAACAGGTATGAATCTACCTGCTTCCTCATTCGGATACATCAGAAAACAAATATGGTACATGGACATATAGGCAGAACAGAGCCCCATTTATCATGATACACACACATACCTCTACAAGCTGTTTCAGTTTCAATGTCATCAAGATGTCACCAGTTCAACTGGTCCACATATCTACACCACATATGCTCAGCTTTGAGGTCTTACATGTAAGCAGTCTCCCAAAGCACTGATCCAACATTTTCTTTCCCTCGTCTCATCCACACTCCCTTTTCCTAAATTCTACCATCTCTGTCTTCTCCCTTGTCCTCTTGCAATCTCATGACTTTCCTTCCATTTCTCCTGCTTTCCACAACTCTTTTTATGATTTCTTTTTTTTTTTCACTGGTGCTTAATCATTCAAAGCTAGCTAAACATCCATTACTATCATGATTTTCATTTAACTCACTCAAGACAGACAGTTCTGTCCCTTGTTTTTTCCCTGTGGACGGGCCATTTGTTATGGTTAATAAAAAAAAAAAATCACCAAAAATACAAAACAGGAGATAATATGAACCTTCCTTTTGTAGCATTTCAATAACTTCAAGAATGCTAAAATGCTGCCGACGGGCTCGACATTGCTCCGACACATTCGCAGAAGAACTTGATTGAGACGCCAGGTTTCACACTCTATGCAGATTAGTAAGTGATGTGGGTTGTTGTAGTCAATCAGCAACTGACGCAAAGTGGGTGATGGGGCCACGCGAAACTACTGTGCAGGCAAACAAAGGAATGCTGACAATTCTATTTATAGCTTTTCGTGGTCTACTGATCAAGCTTTCACCGCACGGAAAATCTGTCAAGACTGAAACGTTGATAGCGTTCGTTCATACAGAAGTGTAATGTCATCAGAAAACGCTGTAGGATCTGTTCGTGACATGAGAGTTAAGGGTTTTCAAAAATCAGAACTTTCTTCTAAACTATTGTGACAAAGAAGTTTCAGCGTTCCTAGACAGATAAAACAAACCGATCCAGTAATTATCAAGGAAAAAAAAAAAAATGTGCTGACAGACCTCAATGGCCATCATGAACTGTTCATGCTCCTTCTTCAGCTGCTCGGCCTCCACCAGGTTGTTGGGGCACATGAAGCTGGCTGTCAGCATGGACTCCCCGTTACGCACCCAGCTCAGCTCACCACCTGTGCACATGTCAATCACACACAGTGCAGTGCTACAATGTGCACATGCAATCACACAGCGTACTTGCTACAGTCAACACTTGGCTCACCACCTTTGCACAGGTCAATCACACAGTGTAGTGCTGTCACAACACTGTCAACACACTGGGTGCTCACCACCTGTGCACATGTCAATCACACAGTGTAGTGCTACAACACTGTCAACACTGGCACACCACCTGTGCACATGTCAATCACACAGTGTAGTGCTACAACACTGTCAACACTTGGCAATCACCACCTGTGCACATGTCAATCACACAGTGTAGTGCTACAACACTGTCAACACTTGGCTCACCACACTGTGCACACTGTCAATCACACAGTGTAGTGCTACAACACACTGTCAACACTTGGCTCACCACCTGTGCTACAACACTGTCAACACTTGGCTCACACACAGGTCAATTCACGACAGGTGCTACAACACTGTCACACTCACATAGTGTAGTGCTACAACACTGGGAACACCTGGCTGTCAACTACACAATGCTTTGGCTCAGTGCTGTCAACACTCAGCTATGCATAACACAAACTTCTGTAACAAGATGGGCTTAACTCTGCTATCAACCACACAATTTTTGCTACAATACCATCAACTCTGCAACCAACAGCACAGTGTTTGGCTGCAATATAATCAACTCTGCTATCAACAGCACATTGTTTTGCTACAATACTATCAAACCTCTACTGTCAACTGAACCATGTTTAGCTACAATACCATAACATCTCTCTTATCAACTGCACATTTTGTTACAATACCATGAAATCACTACAATCAACCTCACAATGTTTTGCTTATAATACCATGAAATCTCTATTATCAACTGCACAATGTTTTGCTACAATGCTTAGCTACAATACCCTAAAATCTCTACTATCAACAACTTAACGTTTTGCTGCAAAACCATAAAATCTCTATTATCAACTGCTATGTTTTGCTACAGTAGACATGATCTCTATTATCAACGGCACAATGTTTAGCCACATAACCACGCAGCAATAAAGAAAACACTCAGCTAATGACAATAGGGTGTTTCGCAAAGTGTTAACAATATATTTCCAAATGCTGTAAACACTCTCCTGTCATTTGATAATACCCAGCCTACATCAGCTGTCTAGGTTCAACCTCAATAACACTTGTTCTTTTGTATTTGTCTCACATCCGAGATGTGTTACTTGTCTAGCTTCAATTTCTTAAACATTCATTTTGCTACTACTTGTAACATACAGGCTACTTGTACCAGTCTGGCTTCAAAATTAAAAAAAAAAAACCTTTTATTTGGCAATCATTTGCCTGATATTCAGGCTACAAATGCCTATCTATCTAGCCTCACTCTTAAAAACATTTCATTGGCTAGTGTTAGATTTTCATGTAGGCTTAAGTACCTGTCTTGCCTCAATCTACATCTGTAGCACATTATCTCAGCTAGCGTTTGACATCCAGGTTACATATACCAGTCAAATCTCAGTTTCTATGTGCTTCTCTTACCCCCTTGCTCAGTATCTCAGCCACGTGTACTTGCTTAGCTTCAATCTCTGAAACATCCAATCGGCTACCATTTGCCCGATAGTCAGACTATGATCACCTGTCTGGCTTCGATGTCAAAGTTCCTGAGCTGCACACACTGTTCCAGTCGCAGCCTTTTCTGCTCGGCCACAGTCTCCAGCTCGGCCTCTCGCTCATGCAGGTACTCCACCAAAGCCTGGATTCCTCCCCCTGCATCATATTCTGCATCTGACACCAGCTGCGCACACACACACACACACACACACACACACACACACACACACACACACACACACACACACAAACTGATTTGGTTAAAATAGTATAACAAGTACAATCACTTTGCTTTTAAAGAAAACATCAGAAAATGATCATTGATTCAATTTGTCAGTTGTATATACTACTGGTCTTACAACACCTAAAGATTGGAAATTATCAGACATCCAATTTGTCTCTCTTTTTTTTTGTTAACAATGTACTATAGCTGCAGCTTTACCAATACCAAATTTACATATATCTTTCCTTATAACTTATACAAATACAGGCTCAAATAATCCATAAAATGTCTCCAGAACTTCACTGCTGGGTCTGCTCTGCTGTGTGACCCCCCAGCAATCAGACTGTAATAGCACCCTGTGGATTGCTGGGACAGGTTGACTTTGGGTGTGACTTAGGCATGAGAAAGGCAAGCTCCCGTTTGGCACCCTCAGCCATCCTTTTGCAGAAACATTCAGACCTTAAACTGAACTTAAGACTTTCCAATTCATGAACCATATATCTTTATTTGTCAAACTTACAGCTGCATGACGTGAACTGTTTCTTGTTTAACACTTTCAAAATTGTAAAGTGTTTTGTGTGCATGTGTGCTTTGTGTACTTTGAGACTACATTACGGGGTTTGAGCAATATAAAGTGACCATTACTTTTCATATCATTAATAAATGAAGCAACAGTAAAATGACTGAGAAGGCACAAAAAAAAACAACCACAGGAAAACAACAGCTTCTAGCACCTACCTGACAGAGGTCTTGTCCACGCTGCAGGACCTCGAAGGTGCAGTTCTGGATGTGGAGAACCCTGTCATTGTGCCTCTGAAGAAGCTGTTCTGCCTTAGAGCCATCGTTCACCATCTCCATGTGCTGCAGCTCCTCCGCCCACAGCTCCAGCTGAGAGGAGACCTGTTGAAGTCACCACATACATCAACATGTATCTTTCACAAGTTTGTCTTAAAAGGCACATATAAACTGTACTTTAAAACATGTGCTTAAAAAAAACACAGAAAAATATGTTCAACATACTGCTTCTCACAAAATACACTAGTTTTATCTTGCCAACATTATTTTCATTACGAACAAAGCCTGCAGTGTCAATGAACCACACTAGACCAAAAACCTCTCCAGGCAACGCAGTCATCTTCGCCTTGACTTGAACTTGTTAATATGGAACAGTGTATGATGTTAAACATAATCTATAGAAGAATGTTGTCAAGTTTATGTAAAAATGCACCTCCAATTTGGTTTCATTTCAAAAGAGATTTGCTTTTTAATTTCTCAGTTGGTCAATTTTTGATACTCACGTCATTTTCAATCATATCAGAGTTATTCTCAGCCTTCTTCCAAAATTTTAAAAGCTCCAACAGCAAAGACATCTTTTTACAATTAACAATGTCCAGCCAAGTCAAAAATAAGGAGCTACCCTACTAATAATGATGTTACAAAGCACAGCCTTTGAAAATTTTTCTATCACGAGCCTGTATATAACTTAGCCAAAGTATTTCATTGCTGGTACTAAATCTATCTAAACAGTCTGAAAATGAAAAGATGCCAGGCACTCAAGCCTTTACAAAAAGGGGGGGATGGGGGGGGGAGTCCCCCAGTGTTACAAAACAAGCTCCCCACCTCCATGGCATCCCGTTCAAACATCCGCAGCTGCAGGCACAGATCCAGCTTCATCTTTCTGGCTTCCCACAGGTCTTCCAGCTGACTGCGACTGTCGTTCAGCTGAGCCAGCACACCTGACGGAACAGACAGAAGCATCATGTAAAGGCAACAGTCAAAGAAAGAAAGAGA
>JADBJO010000250.1:737500-745000 GCA_016801955.1 Conus betulinus | reverse complement strand
TAATTGTAAACCAACACCAAAGGTGAAAACGCCACCATTAATACACTTATATGATTAGCCGTACATATGCAAGAGATGCTACAAAAGCAATATGAATAAAACATGCACTGAATGTACACACACACACACACACACACACACACACACACAAGGCACTCATGCATGCCCACAAAAACAATGTGAACAGTATGTCATTTGTGTCTCACACACACACCCACACACACACACACACACACACACACACACACACACACACACACACACACACTCTCTCTCTCTCTCTCTCTCTCTCTCTCTCTCTCTCTCTCTCTCTCTCTCTCACCCAAGCCCTTTTTTGTAGAGTCAAAACATGGAACTAACCTTCTCCACCACAGTGCATGCACTGATACTTCACACAGTATGCAAACTCAACTGAAGCAACTGAAATAAAGAAAAAAAAAAGAAACAGAAAGACAGAGAGAGGGCAATGTGGGAAAGGGGACAGCAGACAAAGGAAATGAATTAAAAGCAAAATCAACTTAGAGTAACACACCGCAATGTTAAAAAGTCTAATACAGAATCTTTTGTCTCACAAATAACACATGCATGGCGAGAGATCAGAAAAGGAATAAAATGCAAAATTTAAGACAACAGCTAATTATGCAACATGCGGTAAATCAAGCATTGTTTAGCTGGACAATTTTTTAAAAAGTATTCTGGGAATAAGTAAATATTTCCAGAACATGGATAGGCACCACTTGAGATTGACATCAGGGTGGCTGTGCTTCTCCTTTCCTTGGATTGCACAATTCATCTAACTGATACACCTCCTCCTGCTCCTTTTCTTTCACAGTTGTTTTATTTCTATCTCAACTCTCTCTGCCCTCACTGCAACACACCATCCCTTCCTCATCCTGCAATACCCTTTTCCTCTCTCTTTTCCTCATTTTTTCACTCTCTTTTCCATTCCCTTGCCACTGCACCCCCCCCCCCCCCCCCCCCCCCCCCTCCTCTCTCTCTCTCTCTCTCCCCCCTCAATCCTTTGTCTTTCACCAAACTCCAATCCCCTCAACCTCTTTATCGTTTGTCATCCCTCTCATACCCTTTTTCCTGACATGGTTACTTTGTAATTTCTCTCCCACCCCCACCCCCCATTCCACCCCCGCCCCCCCCCCCTTTTTCTTTTTCTTCATCTATCTGAATCTTTCCCATTTCTCCTGCTTTGCCATTCAGTCTTCATTTCTTTTATGTGTCCGCAATTTCAATCCACCCCTCAACAAACATTCCTCATCACTCTCCAATTTTCTTCTCCTCCTTTTTCTCCCCCAAGTTCGACACACCTGTCCCTGTCTCCCCCCCCCCCCCCCCCCCCTCAGTGTCTGCCTTACCTGAGCTGTTCCAGCAGGCTCTGTCCCTCACCCACAGTGTTGATGGCCGCCTCCATGGTGGACTGCCGCTGCTGGTTGAACTGGTTCAGCAGCTGCTCCGCCCCCTCCACCGTGTCTGCGATGTCCGAGCTCTGCAGCTCTCCATGCAGCTCCTCCAGCCAGTTGGTCAGCTGCAATGCAAGGCTCTGCATCTAGGCCTGTAGCTTCTTGTCTTTCATCTTCGCTGAACAACTGTGTATCTATTTCATTAGTTCCCTAGCCTTTACACCGCTACGAATTCTGTTTTTCTTTCTTTCTCCCTTCTTCCTCTTCTTTTTCTTTCTTTCTTCCTTTCTTTCCTTCTTTCTCTCTGTCTGTCTACCTGTCTGTCTGTCCTTCCTTCTTTCTTCTCTCATTTCTCTTTTTCTTTGTTGCACCAAACATTAGCACATTAATAAACCCAGACACTCTGAATCAAACACTAAAATACTAAAGTTCCCATGAGAATGTCCATCAGTAAAACAATATACAAATTTGCATGCTTAATGAAGTTGATAAATCAAAAAAAAAAAAAAATTTTTTTTTTCTTTGTTTTTTTTTTTGTAACAAAAAAAAAGTGGGAGGATGGAGGACCCATCAAAAAGAAAAAGAAAAAAGGAGAAGAAAATGAAGGAACTTGGGGGGGAAAAAAAGTGGAAAAAATTGGAGGAAAAAAAGTAACACTCTGTTTTAGTATCACCAGTAGTCAGAGAGGTAAGTGAAGGTAAGAAGGTGGGATCCAAACTCTGGTTTGGATCGGACATAAGTGTACCAAGGGATAATGCCACAAGAGCATGTTTTAGTTGTAATGTAGTCAGAGGGATTTTTTTTTTTAAACTGCTGGTACAATTCTTAGCTTGGGAGCAAGAGTATGCACTTTGCATCAGGAGACCTCTGCAGGATGGGGTATTAAGTAGAAGAAGTAAAATCAAGTAACTGAACGACTACATGTTGTTTTCTAACAAATACAAATCAGATAGAATGAAACTTCTTGGTAATGATCACCCAATTTCCTTAAAAGGGGAAAATCCTTTACTGGTAGGTTGATGCAGCCCACAACAAAGAAAAGAATGTTCCCAAATAACAAGTCTTTACAAAAGGCAGGAATCTTTACTGGAAGATAAATCAATGACAAAGGAATAAAATCCATCACCAGAAAAAAAAAAGTTCCAAAATAACAAGTATCTAAAGGGAGCGAGTCTTGACCAGAAGGGTAAATCTTTTACAGACAAAAATGTTCCCAGAATAACTTGTTTTTCAAGGCAGGAATCTTGACGAGAACATATATCCATTACCATAACAGGCACAGAGAAAAACGTCCCACTTTAATTTGACTGTTACATAAATACATTACAGACCATTACAGACAAAGAAAGAACTGTTCTAACAACAGATCTTTGATTATGTCTTGACTGGGTGGTAAATCTACTATACAAAATGAGAAGAATGTTCCAGGGGAGGGAATTGACACGAGACAATAAATCCATTTCAAAGAGATGATGATTTCAAATGACAGGTCTTTAAAGGGAGAGAATCTTGCCCAGAGGCCAAATCCATTAGAGAGAGGCAATAACATTTTTAAAAAAAACAACTCACAGACAAAAAAACATAACAGATCTTTAAAACGACAGAATCCTGACAAGCAGGTTAGTCCAAAGAAAAACTGTTCCAGACGACACATCTCTGAAGGGAAGGAATCTTCACCAGTTCTCACCTCATGGACATGGGTGTAAAATGACACCGTCATGCCTAATATGGAGCGACGCCTTTCCAGCGCCGACAGAAAGTTGTGCATGCGCTGTTCCAGCTCATGTGCTTCCCTGTAAATCTCTTTCGGGTCGCACTCTCCTGTCTGGGCAAGTTCGTCTGCAGCCGCTAACAGTTTGTCTGCGTTGGTGATGGTATTCTGAAAGTTTTCCATGCAGGAACATTACTGAAAGGATCACATCCACTCTGTGATAACAAATGTCTGAAGATGCTGTTATGATGAGCAAAATAGTTTCTTGCAAGAATCAAATGTCATAGCATCAATCACAATCACCTGTCATTCAACTTCATGTTATCTTAAAAAAAGAATATACAGGAACACCAAGTGCATATCATACATACCAGCAATCCTGAACTGTAAAACAGACTGTCATTTATTGTCACTTACCATGAATCAAGAATAAAAAATAAACAAGACTTTTGCTGATTCATCTTGAATATCAAAGAAAACTGAGCTGAACACCTGCTTTAGCAAAACAGAAACAGATCCCATGAAAAAAAACCAACAACAAACAAACAGAAGTATGTTACTGTCCAAAACCACAATCTCTGTTTCACCTGTTCTTACTCACAGAGTGCAACATCAAAATCCACTGGATTGTTTTGGGACTGCCCTTTTCTTGATCACTGAATTAAATCATAACTGGCTTGCAACTCATATTGTGTTGAAAACTTGAAGTGTGTGTGTGTGTGTGTGTGTGTGTGTGTGTGTGTGTGTGTGTGTGTGTGTGTGTGTGTGAAAACCAATGGTTCTTTGGATTTGGTTTTGGATGTAAAAGTTAAAATTACCAATACTGGTCACATTGTTGACCAAATTGATTGACAACAAACCCCCCCCCCCCCCCCCCACACCCACACACACACACACACACACACATCCACACACCATATGACTAAAGGTGCAGCTATATTCTAGACATCTTCCAGCAACCTAGTGGTAAACCCGCCAGCAGCAGCAGCAGCTGAAAGGCTAGCACAACTTCTTCAATCCCATGGGAGTTAGCCCTGCCTCAGTCTTGCTTACACATCAACCACACCCTTGCCATCACCAGGTCCCACTTAGGGAGACAACTCCACTCTTTTCACTGTGAAGTCCACAGAGTAACCTTCCACATACGCCCCCCTCTCCCCAGCCCCACCACCCACTCTTCTCTGTGTGGGTTTCAATCAGTGCCAAGAAGGAGTCTGAATTCCTTAGGTCATTCCACTGACTTCGTCTCTTCATTAAAGCTGTTCCATTCCCCATCTGGTCTTGGGAAGAAACCATTTCTGAACGTGTCAGTGACTCAACATCTGTGTCGTAGCAGCAGCTGTTGTTTCCTGCCAGTCCCTGGACGATGCTCTTGGTTTTCTTACTGTCTGCTTGCTGCTGGTTTGATGAGCCTTTCCTTCCCAATCAGCCTTAATATAAGATTCTGATGGAGTTCTAGAAAGTACCTTCTGGTAGTCAGCATTCTTGAATGGTGACCAAATCATTTTGAGTGCAAAAAAATTGTGTAAGGAATCTGACCATAATCAATACAGCATACACAAGACAGGAGTTATCACAAGATGACTTGTCAAAAAGGCATTCTAGGTGACAATATTGTTCACAAATGTTCACAACACTGGTCTACTTGTGCTGATTGTAATATTTGATTAATCATATATTCCATGCCACGATTAAAGAATCCATGGTGAATTCCAATCAGCACAGGATCAGCAAACCAACAGATGGCAGCAGTTCCAACAAGATGAAAGGGATTATCAACATCTTTAAGATGAGTCTTCACAAACTAGGGAACTGTTGAACTTAGACACTTAGAAGACAAAATCTGGGCATGCAAAGAGAGATTTTAAATACAGATGTGGACTTGAACTGAAACTAAGCATTCAGAAACACACATACACACACATACACACACACACACACACACACACACACACACACACACACACACACACACACACACACACACATACACACACACATACTCTCTCTCTCTCTCTCTCTCTTTCTTTCTCACACACACACACACACTCTCTCTCTCTCACACACACACACACACACACACACACACACACACACACACACACACACACACACACACACACACACACACACACACACACACACACACACACACACACACACTCTGTCTCTCTCTCTCTCTCTCTCTCACACACACACACACACACACACACACACACACACACACACACCAGAATGACGAGCAAAACATGCAGGCAGACAAATGAGGACAGCAGTGAACAGACAGATGAACAGTTCAACAGATAAACAAATGGGCATTCACATCATTACAGACAGATGAACAGTTCAACAGATAAACAAACAAATGGGCATTCACATTATTACAGACAGGAAGACAATCATCTGACAGAAAGAAACTTAGACACTGAACACGAAAAAGAAAGATGTTCTGTTCATTACAAGAAAGAAGATGTTCCATGATACACAAGGAAGACATTTCAGGTGGAAGGATGCAAGCTGTAATTATTATGATAATTTTCAGAAAGTCAAACCATGGACTGCCCTTCTCTTGCAGCATGCATACAGTGAAAAACATATTTAGATTGTCCCCTTTATTACTGGGTAATGCCCACCATCAGACATGCATGTATATATTGTAATGGATAGGGAAGTAAACTTAGTAACGAAGTTCAGAGAGAATGATACACTGATCAAACTTTACTCACATACAACCACAAACACAGACACAATCCCTTGCTCATACATCCACAGTCACACGTATGCTCTGCCTATGCACAGGCACACACACACACACACACACACACACACACACACACACACACACACATGCCGACTACACTTGGTTGTGACTAAACCATTTGGTCTTACCTACATAATTATGCATGTACTAACTTGGTTGTGACACACCCATTTGCACCTACACACACACACACACACACACCCACACACACACACACACACACACACACACACACACACACACACACACACACACACACATCACTCTTGGGATTTGCTCAAAATAAAAAAAAAAAGGAAGCTTTTTCACAGCCAGAAATTTCTTAACTAGTAGCAGAAAAATTCTGGAATTTCTAAATGATACATAAACTTTCTTGATTTCATTAATACATGTGTGTACGCATTCAACTGACCAAAGGACGCTGTTGAAAACTAAGTGAGAGCTTCAGGCACGTTTTGGGTGATCACAGACAGACAAAAATCAGCAGCAACAGCTGCTCTGAGTTTCAGGATAACACAAAATAAGCACTTACAACCATCCCAGTCCTGTTTACAAACAACACCTGCAACTAAAGAACTGTCAGCCTTGCAGAGCCAGTCCCAATTCCAGGCCTTCTTTACTTTCTTGCTTTGAGCTGAATCTGTTTACAGTTCCTGTCCCTTTGTGTGCTGCTGCCTCCTCCACAGGTGTGCAGCAATGGGCACCAGTCATGGACCATTTCATGAGAAACATCTACAGTGTACTTTCACTACTGATCTTAACTCCTGTGCAGAAAATTTCATGTAGTCAGCTCCTTTAGTCTTCAAATCAAACCAGAAACATTTTCTGTGAGTCATACACAAACAGCTCTGCTGGCCACTGCCGCAGATTTCATGATTGCACCACCAAGTTTTCCTGAGTTTCTTTCTCTTTTTCAGCAATAGAACTGTGGAAAACACGACTTCAACAAATCTGAATTTACAGTCGAAATCTGCAGAATGGCTGAAAAATCCCTTGCTCGACATGCCAACCAACTCATTTGCTCACCTACGCAAACATATATATACATATGTGTGTCGGTAGCACACACATGCACACACACACACACACACACACACACACACACACACACACACTCACACATACACATTCACATGGTTTATAATTGTGGCTTAACGTAGACTCCCTCCTTTTAGAACAAATCTTAGGAAACTAAAAACTGCTTCAGAAAGAAAACAAACTAACAAGCAAACAAAACTAAAAGAAAGCAACTGCAGAAACAAAAGGTGAAATGGACTAGTAGGAATGAGTAAACAAAGCAAGAAAGAATGGAAAACTTAGTAAAACAAAAAGGACAGGGAAGAATGAAAAATGTAGGAAAACAAAAAGAATAACAAAGAATGAAAAACATAGTAAAAACAAAGAGAACAGGAAAGAATGAAAAATACAGTGAAACAAAAACAATAGGGAACCAATGTTGAATACAAAATCACTTTTTCTTTTTTTTTTTTCTTTTTAACAATTATGCTAAATCTTGATTTCTCTTTTTTTTCCATTTCTTTTTCTTTCTCTTTTCCCCCCATTTATGTTCTTATCATAACCCTCTCTCTCTCTCTCTCTCTCTCTCTCTCTCTCTC
>JADBJO010000250.1:720000-732500 GCA_016801955.1 Conus betulinus | reverse complement strand
TGTAAGGGTATCATAGATACTTGTTCGATTGAAGTGTTTTCTCTGTAGATGACAATCACATTGTTTCAAATCTTTCCCTTACTCTTTTTCTGTTTCATGACAAAGTCTAAAAAAAAAAAAGGGGGGGGGGGTGTCTTCCATTCACACTGTTCCTTATGGTATTCATTGACAAACGAAGTTGTCTGTACCTCATGCACGACGTCCAGGACATGGCCAGCAGCCTCAGAGTAGTCAGCCTTGGCAGTGATGGAGTTGGCACTGCTGGAGCTTACTGGGGTCTGCAGTGTGTCCAGCAATGCTTTTCCATCACCACACACCTGCATGGACAACACAGTCACTGCATGTAGTGCAATAACAATCACCACACACACACACACACACACACACACACACACACACACACACACACACACACACACACACACACACACACACACACACACACACACACACACACACACACTTACACACATACAGATAGATTCACACTTGTGAAAGGGCTGAAAGACAGCTGTACAACAAGAGAGAAAGGACAAACCAACCAATCAAAATCTACAAAGACAAACCCACCAGTTGGTGTTCTCAGTGAGGCTTGTCACATCAGACAGACTGTTCTCAAACAGGTCTTACCTATGTACGTATCTGGCTAATGTTTTCAACCAGGTCCCACTAATATACAGCTGTCTGATGTTGTCTGCAAGGTTCTACCCCTGTAAACATCTGGCCAATGTTCTAAACAGGTCTCTAGCTGTGTAAACATCTGGCCAATGTTCTAAACCAGGTCTCTAGCTGTATAAACCTGGCCAATGTTCTAAACCAGGTCTCTAGCTCTGTAAACATCTGGCCGATGTTCTAAACCAGTCTCTACCTCTGTAAACATCTGGCCTATGTTCTAAACCAGGTCTCCACCTCTGTAAACATCTGGCCAATGTTCTAAACCAGGTCTCTACCTCTGTAAACATGTGGCCAATGTTCTAAACCAGTCTCTACCTCTGTAAACATCTGGCTGATGTTCTACACAGGTCTCTACCTCTGTAAACATCTGGCCAATGTTCTAAAACCAGGTCTGTGCCTCCGTAAACAAAAGGCCGATTTTCTCAATCTGCACCTATCTCTGCATTCATCTACTTGATACCCTCAACAAGGTCTTACTTCTGTAAACATCTAGCTGATTTTCTCTCAATAAGGTCCTATGTCATTAAACATCTGGCCAATGCTCTATGTCAGGTCCTACCTCTGTACGTATCTGTCTACTGTTCTAAACATACTTCTGTAAGTATCTGGCTGACATTCTAATCAGGTCTTATCTCTTTGCACATCTGGCTGATGTTCTATAAATACCTGGCCAATGTCCAAAATCAGAACCAACCTACATCTGTCAGACCTGTTTACCCTAAAATTGGTATTGGTGTGCTTTTCAGGAGTCTATTTTCTTCAAAGATGGATGGTGTACAAATCTTCCAGATTTTTGTAACAGCCAGGGTGTGTGTGTGTGTGTGTGTGTGTGTGTGTGTGTGTGTGTGTGTGTGTGTGTGTGTGTGTGTGTGTATGTGTCTGTGTCTGTGTTCATTTTTATCTGCCATCACGTAGCTGAAGGTAGAAGAGCAACTGATCTCATAGCAGCTACAGTAAAAAAAAAAAAAAAAAAAAAGGTTCTTCAAACATGAATTACTCTCAAACCTCATGCCTTAGCACAAGTTAAAAACCGACTCACCAGTTTCTTTTGTATTTTAGGATCTCTAGTCACTGGTATTGTTCTTACATATTGGTATGTTGAAGCACACACAGTGTGACATAATCTTGCATGCAAGAGTTAGCGAGAGTTGTCATTCTTTGATCAAAGCACACCAGGACAGCAACACAACTGCAATGCGAGAGTGCAATTATTGCCAAAAAACAGCGTCTCATCATATCTTTTTTTACAACCCATATTTTTTTCTTAGTTCATCATACTCCTCGTATTTTCCCCTGATGAGTCTGCTGTATGTTCTCCAACAAGATCCTACCTCTGTACACATGTGGCTGATGTTCTCAATAAGTCTCCACTTCCACATGCAAACAGCTGATGTTACTATCACATGGTACCTCTGCATTATGTTCTCAATGAGGCCCTACCTCTGCATACATCTGGCTGATGTTCTCAATGAGGTCCTGATGACTTTGCAGTCCTTCCTCAAGGTCTCGGATGCAGGTGGGAATCTTGGTGTTTTCACACGTTGACTGCCACACAATCACCTGGCCCAGGTACTGCAAGGAAATCACAGAAAGCGCGCTTAGAGTTTTCAATCAAAAGTCTACAACATCCCCTAAATTCAAGGTCAGTCTTTCTTTGTTGACTATGCATAGCTATCTGTCAGTGGCTTTCAAGCCTGTCGTTGATTTTATACAACAGTCAGTGTTTTCAAGCCTGTCGTTGATTTTATACACTATCTTTCCTTCATAACTGTCTTAGGAGCATTATTGATGAAATGTTTGAATCCAAAATAAATTATGAAGTTTAAAGAAAAGTTTCCAAGTTCATTTCTCTCTTCTAAACAAGCTGATTATCTTAAATATTGTTTTCAAACCATAGGATTATTCATTCAAATGACACATGCATAAGCAAAAGCTGTCAATCAGCTGCAGAAGAGTAAAACCTTAACGATGGAAAGAAAAAAGAATCTAAAAACTCCACTTCACAGTAAGACATAATGTAAATAAAACTTTGAGGATGGAAAGAACAAAGAAATCTAAAAACTTCACTTCACACTAAGACATAATGTAAATAAAACCTTGACAATGGAAAGAAATCTAAAAACTCCACTTCACATTTGAGACATAATGTAAATAAAACCTTGACGATGGAAAGAAAAAAAAATCTAAAAACTCCACTTCACACTAAGACATAATGTAATAAAAGGTTGAGCTGGACAGAAAAAATGGTTTTTTTTAATCTATGGTAGTGAAACACATTATACATAGGAATTTGCACTGTAAAACATAACACATGCATCCTAACCATATGTAAATCTGCCCCCATTCCCATGAATTGTATCCTAAGGGTGTGACAAAGACAGTGCACTAAAACTCAAGTGGTGTGCCTCCAGAAAAAGGCAATCATAATAAATTACTATAAGGGTACAGTTTATTTTCCACCTTTCCTCTCCCCCTACCCCTACCAATTTCTTCTAATGTTGGTGACTTATACTTTAAACACACACCAACAAGCTTATCTAAGAAGGCTGCACGCCTGCACTTTTAAACTTTTATAGAAGCTGATCAATTAATGTCACTTTCTGCATTAAATTTGTGTTATTATCACAAATGTATGCTTGCCACATTTGTGCCTCACTTTATCTTTCAAAACCAACATTAGAACAATTTCATCTTCTGGAAGACCATACGTTATTACCTAATTAAGTTTTAGAGATGATAGATAAAGGAGGAAGAAAATGATCACCAACCATTTCTGCCTTCTTATGGAAGAAAACGGACATTCTCAGCACTGTACTTCGGTCTTCCAGAGCTGCTGCCAGACTCTTCCACTCCCTCTCCAGTCGTCCTGCTTCCACGCGAATCATGTTGGACGCATAGTGGCCCGAGTCACACATCCGCTGGGCCATGGCCAGAATGCGGCTCACATTCACATACACATTCTGGCAACAAGAAGTGCAGTGTCCTTATTGCAATCAGATATATATATGCAACTCAAACTAATGCACTCTGTGATTTATTGAACAGGGTTATGATCACAATTACATTTCAAACTGATGTACTTTTGTAATTTACTGAACAAAATTATGATCACAGAGCGATCTTTCAAAAACAGATGTAAGGTAGATAGCTGAAGAGATAACACCATTCATGGAATGCCATTATGGCCCTTGGTCCCAACACCATTCATGGAATGCCATATGGCCCTTGGTCCCTAATGATGCAAGTCACGATCTGTTCTTTAAGAAATTTTTGAATAGTTCAAATGGAAAAAGACGCATAATAATGCTACCATGATAATATTTTAAAAAGATATTTTTGCAGTATACAGTGCCCTTCAGTCAAAACAAAAAGAAGACTGTTTCACACACACACACACACACACACACACACACACACACACACATACACACAAACAAACACAACACACACACACACACACACACACACACACAAATGTAACACACACATACACATACACACACACACACACACACACACACACACACACATACACACACACACATACACACACACATGCACAAATGTAACATACACATACATATACACACACACACACACACACACACACACACACACACACAGACTGACCTCAGCACTGGTGGCAAAACTGGCAGTGTTCTGATTCCAGAGCCACAGCCATTTGATGACATGTGCCAATCTCTGTGTAGTTCACCAAGAACAGGTCCCTGTTGTGACTGATCCACTCAAACATCTGCAAACGAACAATGTCTCAGACAGGAGAACGCACATGGAGAATCAACAGAATATATTTTCAAAGTCAGATCTGCTCACAACATACAGCGAGAATCAATATATTTTCAGAGTCAGATCTGCTCACAACATACATGGAAAAATCAACAGAATATATTTTCAAAGTCTGATCTGCTCACAACATGCATGAAGAAATCAACAGAATATATTTTCAAAGTCAGATCTGCTACAACATACATGCAGTGTATATTTTCAACAAACCAGCATGCCAGCATGGAGCAGTGTACAATGACAAGTATAATGTCACTTTGAAACCGAATCAATAGTTAATGTCACTACTGCATTTTTCCAGCCCTGATCTGTCCTTTGTGGTCGGATGGGCCATAAGCAACTTACGTTACCTACTGGATTTTCAACATTCACCAGTTTCTGCTTGGGACAAGGTGTGCAACAAGTTCAAACAGGTTTACAAAGTGTCATTTCTATATATGCTAGGGGCATTGGTTGCTCTACTCCATGAATGTAGAGTTGAAATGGTTACAAGAATGGGTTTTAACCCATTCACAACACCACATACAGAAATCTTTTTTTATCGTACCTACATTCATATATCACTTTCATTTGATGCAAATTGCACAAGACAGTAGTGTGAACAACATGTAATATGGACTCTTCACTTTGAGACCATATACACAACATACCAAACTAAGATTGAGCATGTGTCTGGCCAGAATTCCCCATATTAACATATGAATTGAATTAATTGAATACCAAATGTGCAATCACAACAAAACAAAAACAATTTCTTCTTAACAGTATCCTTAAAGTTCAGTTTTCTTAGTTGCAAAGTGAGGCGACTGCAGGCGGAAATCTAAAACAAATCTTAAAAAGTTAAAATATTATGTCCGCTAAACATGAACAAACCAATCACAAGACATTTGTCTTGGGATTCGATTGTTCATGTTTGGTGGATTTACTACTTAAACTTTTTAAGATCAGTTTCTCGACATTCAGTTATCTTTTCCAGGTTGCATTTGATTCCCACTTTCAAGATCACCCACCCTGGCACACAGCACTCCAGTTCTTCTTCATTTCTCACAACAGTCACACTCATTCACCTTCTCCACATCCTCCTCAAAGACCCTGAGCTGCAGACACTGCTCCAGCCTCATCTTCTTCACCACCCACAGTTGGTTCAGGTGCTGCTTCGTGGACTGCAGGTTCTCCAGCAGCTGGGAGATCTGGGGCACAGCGCTCTGAAAGTCTGTGTTGCCTGATATCCTCGCTCGCCTTCCTACACTCCCTGTATGACAGAAAGATGGCGTTCTGAATACCGGAGTAAAACAACAGCACACAGCATGGATTCAGCCACCATAACAAACTGTTTCATAATTCTCACTCTATCTTTGTTTTGCATGTGAAAGATTATTTCTCTTCTTCTGTAGTCTATGAAAAAAATCAAGCCGTTGTCACTTATCTCATCATATCACACCTATCAATCGAGTTAGCATCTGCTTAAAATAACGTTTTCCATACATTCATTAATGTTTGATAACTGTGTAATCAATATATTGCTTAATCACATGTCTACAACGTATGCTACTAAACCTTCAATAACATCTTCAAAAAAAAAAGAAATACTCATCATTCGGCAAAGTTCAGTCTCTCTACAACTCTTAGAATACCAAGAATACCAGGATTACTGATTGTCATGGTCACAAATACACATATAAGACTGGACATACACACATACAGGTAAATTACACCTTCTCCACAGACGGTTTATATACAGAAGTCAAACACAGACTGTTTATATACAGAAGTCAAGCATGCTGAACACGGGCATTTAAGCTACAACCCACAGACCTGACTGTCCAGGAATCTCCCCAGTGATCTTGGTCAGGATGTGATGGCCTTCCATCGACAGCTGCTCCACAGGGGCTAACGTCACACGGCGCTTCAGGTGGTTGTGTTCGTCCAGATGTGTGACGGGCACTCCCAAGGTCCTCGGGCAGGTCTGGGTCAGTAAGAATCTGACCCAACTCATCCAGCTTGTCCAACAGGTCCAAGGCCTTCCAAATGAACTCTTCCAGCATCTGCCAAGGAGAGGTTTGATAAAGTCAGGTTTAATGTCCACACCTACCTAAGGTGCTATGACAAGGTGAAGTCTGGTAAAGTCAGGTTTAATGTCCACACCTACCTAAGATGCTATGACAAGGTGAAGTTTAATGAAATCAGGTTTAATGTCCACACCTACCTAAGGTGCTATGAGCAGGTGAAGTTTGATTAAGTCAGGTTTAATGTCCACACCACCTCAGGTGCTATGAGAAGGTAAAGTTTGGTAAAGTCAAGTTTAATGTTCACACCACCTCAGGTGCTATGACAGATGGGGATAACCATTACAGAGGAGTTTGGAGGAGGATGCCTCTCTCACACTACCTTGACAAACATCAGAGAGACAAGATGGGCGATGAAAATGTCCATGTTGAGCAGCCAAAATTCAAAACTCACTGTCTTCGGAATGCCAAATGACAGTCTAACCAACCCATCTATCGAACCGCGTCCAACCATCTAAAGACTGCTTTTAAATTGATCCAGTTTACACACTTCAGGTGAGGAATAACTTTCATAAAAGTTGTTGTTTTCTTATTTCCAAATCACAATCTGTCTCTCTCACACACATACACACACACACACAGTTACACACACACACACACAGCAAGAACAGCAAACCAGTCAGCCAATACTTATGAAGAGGACAATGCTTCCAGAGAGGAAACAGCCTCACGTTAGTACCTACATCAGAAAAAGAAACACCCGAAAGGTGCTGGGGAGGACCCAGAGAAGCACTGTCTTCACCTGCCTTTAGAGCAGTCCTGTACCACCCTTGGAGGCCTGCGCTGTGTTGACGATGGGTACAGGCAACACATGTTAGTACCTACATCAACAATTATAACACAGAGAAAAAATAATCACAGACACTTTACCATCAAAAATGTTCTTTTCACTGAAACACAGTATTTTCTTGCATCAGTGAGAACACATACCAAGCGAAGTTGTATCCACTGCTCATGGTCATAGTCCAGAGAGCCATCAAACTCCCAGTCAGCTGGGATGAGTCTATCACCTTTGGCAGATTGTCGATGGAGATCATGTTGGTCTGTACAGCAAACATACACTCGCTAATATAAACCGCTGCTATGAGCAAAACTATCATTGTCCTTACATACATATTTCACTGATGTGCTTAACTCCACGGGATGCTATACACAGTACTCTGTGTGTGCATATGTGTGTGTGTGTGTGTGTGTGTGTGTGTGTGTGTGTGTGTGTGTGTGTGTGTGTGTGTGTGTGTGTGTGTGTTTCAGTAAATCCTCATTTTGCCTCATCTGATGAGAGGCACAGTAAGTCAACTGATCTATTCATTAGGACTTCCATCTCCAAGGTCTTAGAGCTCTGTAATCAGGCAACTGATGGAGAATCTCCTTATCTTTGAGGTCAGCGTAAGTGCTGGCTTGTGAATGCCTTGATCAGTATCATGTGTTTAGATAAACAAAAGACCAATCATACACATTAGGATCATGTAAATATCAGTAATTCATGGATTACAGATATATGAATATTACAGCATGGACCATCCAGGACATGCACAAAATCAATCAACAGCCAGAACATGGAATAGAGCTGCATAATCAATTAATGGGGACAAAAAATATTACCAATGTTGCTGTGATCTACAAGTACAAGCTAAAGGAGAAATCTCATCTCACATTCATATAGAGACTTCACTGCCTTACACTGAAAAGGAATGCAGTCGTGACTGAACTCAACTCTTTCTGAATGTGACTTTCAGTTATTCAAACTTACTTCAAAGTTATATTTGGCACTGCCCAAACTGGTCCGCTGCTTTTCCCAGAAACCACCAGGCTTGATGATATATGCCATGTGAATGTTGCCAGGGAAACATTCCTGAAATGAATGCATGTCAGTTATTGGTCAACAGTGAATACAACAGCTTTTTTGCTAGTTTATGAAACCATGTCAACATTTCAGGATATCAGAGGACTAAAAACAATAAATTTGATTAATTTATGAAAACATGTCAACATTTCAGGATATCAGATGACTAAAAAACAATAAATTTGAAATAATTTATGAAAACATGTCAACATTTCAGGATATCAGAGAACTAAAAAAATAAATTTGATTAATTAAAAACATGTTACATATCATTAGAGGACCCTCATTTGCACAATTTACAAAACATTCAACATTTCAGGATATCAGAGGGCTTCAAACAAAAAAACTCAAAGCCCACAAAATCAAGTAAGACTTTTAAATCACCCTAATTACAACTCAATCAGACACTAAATATTCTGTCATGAATCTTAATTACAAAAAAAACACAGAATATTTCAAGAAAAATAGAAAATGCTACAATATTCTACAAGAAGTCAAACAATCTGCTCAGAACACAAAGAGTTGGAAAAAAAAAAACTCTCAGAACAACAGATATGTCTTGAACTTTTTTCTCAAAGACACATATTAAGACTATCAATAAAGAAAACATCTTTGCACTCTCATACATATACACCTGAAGCACAAACATGCATGCATGCACACACACACACACACACACACACACACACACACACACACACACACACACACACACACACACACACACATATATTGATTGAAACTGGTTTACTGTCATATCAAACAAAGGAGATAAATTGAGTTAGCACTTTCCAAGACATTTCATACATATAAAAATTAAACAAAATAAGCAGCCCTCTACTACTTACTTATTTTGATCAACTTAGCCTTACTAATAATTCACACACACACACACACACACACACACACACACACACACACACACACACACACACACACACACACACACACACAGAACCTGTCAGACAGAGAAAGAGAGACAGAGCATGAGTGAGAAGTGCATGAAGAGACAAAAAGACCCACACAGAGACAGGAGATAAGTATGATTGACACTGAAAGATTGAGGGGAAAGAGAAAGAGGAAAGAGGAGGAGGAGGAGGGGGGGGGGGGGGGGGTTTAAAAGAAGAAGGGACAGACCGACAGCAAGAATCAAAGAAATACAGCAAATCACACACAACAAAACAAAAAGACAGAAAATATACACACTTGCAGCAGAGCTTTAACGACAGGTTTCACAGTTTCCTGTTTGGACCCCCACATGTCATGAAAAAGAGAAAGAGAGAGAGAGAAGGGCGATGGGTGGTGGAGAGAGGGTTGGGGAGTATGAGAACAGAATGACAGACAGCAAGAATCAAAGAAATAAAGCAAAATCTCACAAAAACAAACTGAAAGACAGAAAATCTACACACTTGCAGAGAGCTTTAAGGACAGGTTTCACAGTTTCCCATTTGGACCCCCGCATGTCAAGAATAGCGGTGAAGCCTTTCTCCCCGCACTTCATCACTGATGACAGAAAATAACAAATTAGAGTTCAAAACGATGCTATTATTCACTGCAGCTAAACACACACACACACACCACACACACACACACACACACACACACACACACACACACACACACACACACACACAATCATGCGATGCTCATTTGTCATGGATCACGCAGCACGCTCTCGTTTCAAATGTTTTTAATCATCTCTGGAGACTTACAATCATGATCAATCACAAAGCAATTAGGATGAGAGTTGGCATGGGTTTGGACGTTTGTGTGTGTGTGTGTGTGTGTGTGTGTGTGTGTGTGTGTGTGTGTGTAAGAGAGAGAGGAGAATATATATATGTGTGTGTGTGTGTGTGTGTGTGTGTGTGTGTGTGTGTGTGTGTGAGAATGTGTGTGTGTGTGTGTGTGTGTGAGAGGAGAATGTGTGTGTGTTCGTGTGTGTGTGTGTGTGTGTGTGTGTGTGTGTGTGTGTGTGTGTATGTTGTGTGTGTCCATGTATGTGTGTGTCCATGTGTGTGTGTGTGTGTGTGTGTGTGTGTGTGTGTGTGTGTGTGTGTGTGTGTGTGTGTTTAGAATCACTTCCAGTTTCTGATGTTTCAGTCCACTGTGACAACTAAGAACAATCATTCAAAAGAAAGCTGATTCTCTACTATAACATCTCTATAACCAACAAAATAGAACAAAACACAAAATAAACAAACAAATGAAAATAAATTATTCATTAAGGTCAGCAGGGGTCACTCAACTCAGACATACCCTGTACACAAATACACCTCTAAGCCTTTTACAAAGGGTAAGGAAGTATAAAAGGATGTGAGAGGGTTCATGGGGGTTTGGGTCGGGGATACTCTTCAGACAACAAAATTTAAGTTGGACTAGTCAAAGCTGTCCAACTGAAGATGGCCACACACACACACACACACACACACACACACACACACACACACAGCCAAGAGGATGCACTGAGTCTAGAGTATTATCACTCCTCACTTATAAGCGGTCACTGTTGATGTTAGTGCAAAGCAGAAACTTTCTTCTTTGTTTATTTCATTTTTCATTTGTTTCTTCTTGTTGTCTATTTCAGAACTAAAAAGTTGTTCGTTTCGTTTGGTCTTTGGGTTTTGTTGTTGTTTGTTGTTGTTGTTGTTGTTTTCTATTCAGGGAACTAGACATCATATCCATGCGTTTCCATGTGGATATTTCTTCTCCAACTTGATAACCAGTATCAACATTCTGGTGGTTCCGTCGTTTTGTAGGAGGTTACAGTTTCAAGCATTGCATGATAATCATTACAATGAGGAGACCCAAGCAAAAAAAAAAAAAAAAAAAAAAAAAAACAAACAAACAAATAAATCTGTTTTACTACTAAGGTCTGTCAACAGATGGTCAGGGTTCATTTACCCTGCCCAAAACATGATACAGTCTCCTGAAGGAAACCCTAACCAATCTGACAATCTCTTTTCATATCCCTAGGGTAAAACAAGATGCAAAGCAAATAAACGTACTCCCAGTTTATCTTGAATGCGCGTGAGATATTGCATAGAGATGAAAAACCATTTTGGGCCGTTATAGCCATTAGTAATGGCTATTCTGGTAAACATCAGGCATCATCCCTGACCCATAATGAACATACCTACAAATTTTCAGAAAGATCAGCCAAGTTCTTTCTCATATATTCCCATAAAGAAGAAAAACCATTATGGGATGTTATAGCTGTTAGTAACAGATATAAAAGTAAAATAAATCATCCGTGACCCATAATAAACATACCTACAAATTTTTAGAAAGATCAGCCAAGTCCTTTCTTAGATATTCCATAAAGAAGAAAAACCACTGTGGGCCATTATAGCCATTAGTTACGGATACTACAGTAAAATAAAACATAAGGCATCATCCATAAAGAAGAAAAACCATTAGGGCCATTATAGCCATTAGTTACCTACAGTAAAATAAAACATAGGGCATCATCCGTGACCCATTTACCTACAAATTTTCAGAAAGATCAGCCTAGTACTTTCTAAGATATTACATAAAGAAGAAAAGCCTTTATGGGCCATTATAGCCATTAGTAATGGCTATAACAGTGAAACAAAACATCAGACATCATCTGTGATCCATTATGAACATTCCTACAAATTTTCAGAAAGATCGGCCAAGTACTTTCTCATATATTCCATAAAGAAGAAAAACCATTATAGGCCGTTAAAGCCGTTAGTAACGGATATAACAGTACAATAAAACATTGGGCATCATCCTGTGACCCTTAGTGAACTTACCTACGTCTGGAGCGAGTGGAACACATTTTGACCATGGATGGACAGACACACACAGACAGCATTTCTTTGTTCCCATTGTAAAATACTCCCTGTTTTTATATGAACTGGGAGTACAAAACAAACAAATGAAAAATAAAAAATTATCTTAAATTACAGTAAGAAAAAAAACACACAAAAGAAACTTAAAGTATCCTATATTACAGTAAACATGAAGATGTATTCACAAGGACACCCAAGCAAAAACACTACCTTGGAACACTGGCCAGATACGTTAAAAGTCGCCGTAAATCCTCATACTTCAGTCGCTCTGGATGAGTGTGTGATGGGAAGGTCAGA
>JADBJO010000250.1:702500-715000 GCA_016801955.1 Conus betulinus | reverse complement strand
ACAAACATATAATTTCTGTAAAGACTTTCAAGCAGTGAACTAAATTGCAGATCTGTTAGTTATAGTTATGCACAAACCAGTACTGTCACCAGACTTTAGCAACTTTGGAACCATTATGGAAATAATTTTTGCTCAATATATTGTAAGCAAATGCATCAGAGATAACTAGAGAAGATTTTTTTTCCCCTTTTCTTGAAGACTTTTACATTACAATCAACATCACAGAAACAGGTACTTAAGTTGTTTCAGTGATGGTCTTAAATGTATTCTAAAGGACACTGTTCACTTCATATACCCATTCTGTTTTTTAACTCATGGTGGTGAGACTACCACAGAATTATACGGTGGTGTGTTTCCTTTAGATGCTGAGGGAGGAGTGCCAGCACAATCATCCAACTGATGATTCTGAATTAGCAGACACAAAAGGCCTCTGAGCAGGCAATATGATTGAATAGAATGGTTGTGTTTTCATGACGGGTTATCCTGGCACCGTAAGCTGCTGTTTGAGGATTTTGCATGTATATTCAAATGCCCTCTTTCCACTTCTATTTTCCTTCACAGTTCCCTTCACACACACACCCACACCCCCCCCCCCACCCCCACCCCAACCTCCACTTTTCTTTTCTTCTTTTTCAAAATCTTTGCCAAGTCATTGTTATACTGAAAGAGGAGTTGTTACCTTGCACTTGTTTTCCCTTGACTTTTTATCTGTTCCATTGAGGAAGAGCTCAAATCATCTCATATTTTCCTCACACTGAACTTGTAAAACTTCCCTCTCGTTTGTAACAGATGATTATCAGATTTTGTTATTCATTGTTGTGTTAGCTCTTCAATAAAATGAATACTTCAACTGGAAGTTTCATTACCTTATGCAAATTTAAATCAGACTTCATCTGAATATCATGAACTTCGAGCAAGATATGAACAGATTATCTTTTTCAGAGTGAATGAACTATTGATGGATTTCATTTATAAGTATTTGATCAAGATTTCATCATTCATACCTGGTGAATTAAATCAATGAACAGTCAATTGCTAAAGCCATAATGAAGCATCTCAACAAAGTTACTTTTCGTCAGATCAGAAGATGTGCTCAATGACATTTTAAAGTGGCTGATTTGCCCTACTGATTTGTCAGTTAACAACACTGGGTGAAATGTCTCCAGATTTTGTTGAGTTTCAGTAAATCCAGATTAAAATCTCCTGAACACTTGATTATATCAGTGTATCACTTAGATTCTCCATCAAAAGGGAGATCAATCCAGTTTACAAGTTCATCTTCATTTCTGTTTTCTGGGACCCAAAGTTTCAAGTTAACCTAGCACAGTACAGATTCTCTGGTTAACCTAGAACAGTTCAAATTATCTGTTTTCACGATAAACAGCCCATCCAGTAGGTCGTTGACCTAAAATTTTAAATTAACTTAAAATAGTACAGAATTTTTTCATTTCTTTAAAACAATTTGGAGCATGTCGTCGACTTACTAAAACTCGTTAGATGACTTGTAAACTTGCAAATTTTGCTCCCTTTCCTTTGTCTGGGATGCACAGTATCTCCACAAAACTGAAAACATGTCCTGGTTTTGTCTTTTTTGTTCCAGGTGTCGTCTCACCTAAACAACATCCAGTAGAGCTGTGTCCAAAAAGCAAGTCAAATAAACTGACATCTATTTAAGAGCCATCCTACAACAGCAGCATTCCATTACAGCAACAAAACCTTGTATGTGAGAGAAGGACAGACAGACAGACAGACAGACAGAGAGAAGAGAGAGAGAAAGAGAAAAGAGACAGAGACTGACAGACTGACAGAGACAGGGAGAGAAAATGATTGAATAGGATCAATTTTAGCTCTGTCATCAGCACTATCATAGTATCAAGTACAAATTCTTTTTCAACTGCAAACATCCTTTCACTCTCACAACACACACACACACACACACACACACACACACTCACAGACATATATATGTATGCAGTCAGACAGATGCCACCCCCTTTCCCCCCCATCCGCCACTGTATCATGTCCTTCAAGAGTACTGCTAAAACAAAAGCAACACTGGACTTGTCTAACTGGAAGTCATTCTACTGGGACTTGTGGAAGTAGCTTATTAACAAGGATCTGCACTTGTCAGAGAGATTGGGTGAGTTAGTGGGACTACAGGAAAGCTAGTGAGTATCGGGGTGGCAGGGGGCAGACTGATTCTCTTCTTCTTTTTTTTTTTTTTTTTGTCTCATTTTCTGTTCCACAACATTAGCACTGCCCCCAACTGCTTCCTGTTCACAGTCGCACACTAGCTCGTCCTCTCACAGCCTCAGTACTGGCATTCCACAAGGAGAGTCAGTGTCAAGTCTTCATTAGGCAACCCACCCAAGGAGACACTGCCCTACCGTAAAGTAATTTTGTGGCATTCTTATAAATCCAATTCCAACACATGCAGGTCACCATCTACAAAGCCCCATCCTAACAACAATAACTGCCTAGTTGCAGAGCCAGTGTGAGTGAGCAGCCCCTTCCAGAGGGTGCCATCACATCTAAACACAATCTGACTTGGACAGAATGAAAGAGGGAGAGAGAGAGAGAGAGAGACAGACAGAGAGAGAGAGAGAGAGAGAGAGAGAGAGAGAGAGAGAGAGAGAGAGAGAGAGAGAGAGAGAGAGAGAGAAAAGTACATGGTTATATTTTGTAAACACTTGTTCTAATCAGAAAAAAAATTACATATATCCATACACTCTGAATATATTATATTGATTAAAAACTGACATTCAATGCTAAAAACTTTTGTTCTCATTTAACTTCTGTTTTGATCTCAGAAATGAATTTTGTGTTTGTGTTTGTGTGTGTGTGTGTGTGTGTGTGTGTGTGTGTGTGTGTGTGTGTGTGTGTGTGTGTGTGTGTGTGTGTGTGTGTGTGTGTGTATGTTTTGTGTGTCATGTGTGTGTGTGTGTGTGTGTGTGTGTGTGTGTGTGTGTGTGTGTGTGTGTGTGTGTGTGTGTGTGTGTGTGTGTATGTGTGTGTGTGTGTGCGCGTGCGCACGCGCATGTGTGTGTGTACATGTATGTATGTGAATATGCAAATGTGTGTGCCTCTGTGTGTGTGTATGTGAGTGTGAGTGTGTGTGTGTGTGTGTGTGTGTGTGTGTGTGTGTGTGTGTGTGTGTGTGTGGTAGTAGTAGTAGTACTAATAGTAGTAGTAGTGGTAGTAGTAGTAGTAGTAGTAGTAGTAGAGAACTTAGAAGTAGTAGTTGATTTGACCAATTATGAGTTCCAAGAACTATGTGGCTTGTCAGTGTGGTGAAGCATTTCCGAAACAAAAAATTGTCAATTGTTTTTTTAGCATAACTTGTTTAATACTATCAATTATTGCAAGCTGGGCACCTGTAACCTTTTTTGTATAGCACCTAGTGTTCAAAACTATGCTTTTATGATGACAGATATAGATCTGCAAACGATTTTTCCTTCCCGCTGATAACTATTTGATTGCATACATAAAAAACAATCACACACAATGTTTACCAACTTAATATGTTCAAGTAAAAACTTTCCTGAAACTGAAAATAAAATTCCATTGCATGGTGTTTGATACATACAAGTGGTTTGGGGCCAAATTTATGGGGAGAAATAGTAATAAAGACCCAAAGCATGCATTTTTAGGGTATACTTACTACATTCTGACATCATTTGACAACTGAGTTTGAAACTCATGTTTCAATACTGCTTTGTTTATTACATCTTCAGATGGTCAATATCAAAACTTAAGAAACAGTACAACTTAGGACTAAAGCAAGATGCAAATTAGCTTCCCAATCATAATCTTTTTCTGAGACATTTCAGTTGTATTTTACATTGTTTATACTAAGTTCTAGTCACCTTTTAAGGGATTCAAAGATCTCTTTTAAGAGCTATTCACTAAGACACTACATAAAACCCTGAATTAAGAGCATATGATTATGAGATGTAACAGAATGCACAAAAGTTTTGTCCACCTGCTCTTGCAAAGTTTGAAAATTCAAAATTAGGTGAGGAATCAATTAAGGACCATGGAATGGATGAATCAAAAGTAGGATATTTTATTCCCACAGAAAGACCACAGTAATTTTGGCTTTAAACAATGACATCATAGAGTAGAACCCTCTTGCAGAAACCCAGTTGACAGTCTGGTGCTGCTGACACAATAAGCTGTTGCAGAAACATCATGAGTAGAACCCTCTTGCAGAAACCAGTTGACATGACACACAATAAGCTGTTCATCACTCCTGATGCCACTTGCAGCAGTTAAATACTGACATCGTCTCTCTCATAGTGTCAGTCACAGTTATGACAATGAACAAAAAATGTGTTGCAACATCATTTCTATTAGCAGTGCAGAAAAAAGAATTATCAAAAGTAGTATGGTCATATAAACATTTCATATTAAAAAAGGAAGGATGCAGAGAAACACAAGCTGGTAAAATACAATTTTCAATAAATTCTTAATCTCATTACAATGCACATCATGTGCAAATGCACAATTAGAGTGAACCTCATTAAAATACATATAAAGTATAAATGTCCGCTCAGTTTTTGTTTGTTTGTTGTTGTCGTTGTTGTTTTAATAAGCACGCTCAATGTTTACATTAGAACATGCTCAAGTTAGTTGGAATTTTATTAAATCCATTTGTATATCAATTCTTTGATGAAAAAAAAAATCACACACACACACACACACACACACACACAAAGAAACATGCACATACATACACACACACACAAAATGTTTTCAAGAGAGATGGAAGATCAGATAAAAGCTGTCGTACCACTCTTAGAGATACTAGTTCTTTGACTTTAGAGCAAATGGATGAGTAAATATGAAATTATTTCTCTTCCACACATGCACAGGACTTTTTTGCTGTATTCTGTGTGGACAGCATTTAAACAAAAGCTGTACATCAGGCTGGAAACTGACCTGGAAAAAGATCCAGACAAGAAACATAAAAGAGATGTAATATTTCTTTTGTTCTTGGCATGATTAATTGTCCAGTTAGTATCTTACTGTATTTGATTCAGTTTCCATCATCCTAACCCCCCCCCCACCCACCCCCCCATTTCGTGATAGTACCGTCGCTTTTCTCTCTTACACACACACACACACACACACACACACACACACACACACACACACACACACACCTTCTCTCTCTCTTTCTCTCTCCCTCTCTCTTTCTCTTTCTTTGTCTCTCTCTCTCTCACATACACACACACAGATCTACACATACACATATGTACACAAACATGGATGCAAGCACGCACGCACGCACACACACACACACACACACACACACACACACACACACACACACACACACACACACACATATACAGATGCATACATACATATTTTTTTTTTTTTTTTTTTTTTTTTTTTTTTTTTTTTTTTTGTACTGACATGCAAATTATGCATGTGTTGGTTGTTGCTTTCTTAGTGTTTTACTTGTTAATTCGATGTTAATGGGATTGATATGTTATTATTATTTCATATTTGGTTGATCTCATTGATTTTCACATATTCATAGCTTTGATACACATTGTTTGATAATGGGCATTTTCACCTATTTTCCTTATCCAATGATTATATTTTAAACACTTGTACACTCCCATGCAAATAATGACAAACACACATATGTTCATATCAACTTTTACATGCAGTCAACTCCTTCCCACTTTCCCTATCCCTTCCCTTCTTCCCCATCCTTTCCCACCGTCTAATATGACTTTTAGTGAACAGACGTTAAACAGAGACTAACAACACACACACACACACACACACACACACACACACAGTGACAACGACACATCCGCACGCACGAAGATAATTTCAAGGTAAATTGCGTAAACCAAAAAAGATGTGAAGGTCTATATGCTGAACACTGACTTTAAAACAGTAAAAATAAAATGTGCCAATTCAGTTTATTCCCATTGTCTTTAAACCAACGTTCTTCTTCATTTTGTCGACCGCCTAAAGGGAGCTAACTCCTTTTTTCCTCGAGCTGTGATCCAGCATCTGCAACTTCGACACGAAGGACGCACATGTAGCCAACGATTTTAAACAATTAGAATTGGAACAAAGTCATTGTGTGGCGAGCCAAAGCCATTGCTTTTAAATGCCGTACGGCATTACGTTCAAAATGAGGAAACAGCACTGAACACGAATGACAAACAATTACAATGTGCCATGTCCGTGACTGGCGACCAAGTCAGAGATGACGATGCCAGACCAGACCGTGCAGACGATACTTTTCAGGATAAATTTACAACTCCCCCGATAACATTATACTTACCAGGACGGTAGTAATATTCCACGTCTTTCTCGGCTCCTAGGTCTCCTCCTTGATCTCCGAAGTTCATCATCAAACATACATGACACAACAGTCATTTACAACCAAAGAGTAAAAGCCCAGCACAAATCCTCACTGTTTTAGTCGGCCATGTAATAATATAGCTTCGGCTGCTTTCGGGTATTTTCGTCGGCGCCGGATGTTGATTTTTTTTTGTCGTCTGCAAGAAAATCTGATTTCGCATGTGATGTATTCTTGTCTTTGTTAAAACCAAATCAGCTTCACAAATGGAATAGTAGGCCGAGGAAGAATCGGCGCGTGTGTATTTGTTGACCTGTTTGAGCGTATTGTCTCTTAAGGTGTCAATTTTCTTGGGGGGAAACCATTTTTGCGAGCTTTGTTATTCCATGCAGGTTTTGCGCCGTTGGAGGTGAATCACACCTTGGGACACTTTAGCCCTCGTTCATTACTCATAATACTGTCTGGCTTTTCTTCTTTTTTTCCTTGGCTCACGTCGAATTAGTCTACCGTGATGGTGACTCCTAAAGAGGCTGTCTACAGACTCAGTCCGGGCGAAACAAAACACTCCAAGAAAGGAGAGGGAAATAATAGAACAGGAGAAATAATGAGAAAGTGGCTAGACTTTTTTTTTTTTCCCGAAATGCTGATAGATGAGGATAAAGATGATGCAGCAAAGTTTCACTCTAGTCTCAGATTTCATTATAGGGCTGACCTCCACGCTTCCATTTTTAAAAATCTCGGCGTCAACAGACCCGAGCCGGGCTGCCGTGTTAGTTCGAAAATTTGAGAAATGTTATCAGACGAGACGGGATGAAGCTCGCTCCATGTAGGTTCAGTCTTCGTATTTGAGATCATAGCAAATTTCACACTGGATAGGGAGTCGGTCGATGTGGAATAATGTTACAAATAAATTGTTTGGTGGGAATCGATCCACACGACACTCGAGCCCTGAATACACACGGCGCAGCGTGACAATAATCACTGCACCACAACGGCCGGCCACTTTCCTTATCTTTACAGTCTTTACCTTCCCCCCTTCCCTCCTACTAGCAGTTTTTGTCCTCCTTCCTGTTCTCCCTCCTGCTCCTTCTCCCCTCCCCCTTCATTCCTTCCGCTGCATTTTTCTCCGTGTCATTCCTTTAGATAATCCCAAACAGGATTCCCTAAGGTTTCTGCATTTTTGTTACTTAAAACAATACCATTTGTAAAAAAAAAAAAAAAAAAAAAAAAAAAAAAAAAAAAAAAAACACCAATAACAACTAATAACAAATGATAAATTTCAAAAATATATATTACAAAAAAAAAAAGTACAAATGTGAGATGTTGCTGTCATTTTTGTAATTAAAAAAATTACTTCTACCCCTGTCCACTCTTTAGGGCCCATGGTCCCCCCCTCCCTTCCCCTCTTACTCTCCTCTGTCCCCTCCTCCCAACCCACCCTCTCACTTGCTTTTCCCCACTTCCCTCTTCTCTTCTCCTTTCTTTTCTGCCCGCTCCTCCTGTCTCCCCTCTCTTCAAATTTTCTGCTCCCCCCACCCTCCATCTTTTCCCACCCCTCCCCATCTCCCTTCCCAGCCATCATCGCCTTTCCCGATTCTTACAAACCTCATATAGAACATATCAGTGATAGTGTCACGTGTTCAATGCCTGAACATATAGTTTTGTCGTTATTCTAATTATTTTACTGTTTCAATATTTAGATCGTTGTGATCACTGTTATTGTTTTAGTTATGTTAAAACTTTTAACTATTCAGTTTCAAGTTGCAAAATGAGACGACTGCAGGCAGAAATCTAAACAAATCTTAAATAAATGTTAGCGAACCGCCAAAAAATAAAAAACGTGGACAAACGAATCACAAGACAAAACACGACGCGTTTGACCAATTAGGACAGCGAAAATGAACGAGCAATCACTTATCTTCAATCACTTCAGTGCAAGATAGGCGTTGAATGAAAACGAGCTAAGCGACTGCTCGTTCAAATATTTTCGTTGTCCTAATTGTTTTGTATCTTGTCTGAAGGAGACCTAAGAGGTCGAAACGCGTCGTCTTTTGTCTTGTGATTCGTTTGCCCACTTTTTCAGATTTAATTTATTCAATTTCAAGTCTACATTTTCATCAAATGTAGTGCGTGCGCGCGCGCGTGTGTGTGTGTGTGTGTGAGTGAGTGCAGTGCGCGCGCGTGTGTGTGGGAGGGGGGGGGGGGGGGTATGGTTGTGTTGTGTGTGTGTGTGTGTGTGTGTGTGTGTGTGGAGCGGTAGTGTACATGAGGAGGGGGGGCGGTGGCGTGGCTAGGATGTCTCGTTTGCATTCAACGCCCATCTTGCGCCGAATTCATTGAGCTAAGTGATTGCCCGTTCTTCATTTTCGTTGCTCTTGCCTAAAGAAGACGCGTCATGTTTTGTCCTGTGATTCGTTTGTTCATGTTTGGCGGATGCAGTACTTAATTTTTCTTCTTTTTTTTTTTTTCAAGATGTACTCCCGTCCGTTGTTTTCATGAGGATGCTACGTGTTAGTCGAAACACACGTGTTTTGCTACAGGCCCTGACAAGTTGCAAGAGAGAGAGAGAGAGAATACTGAGGACAAATCGACTGAGGACCGTAGCAGCTCCCACGTCAGCCAGCGCATGAGGCAGTCGATCATCACCCCCTCCAGCGCGATCGGTCAGTGGTCAGCGTTCTGACGTTGCTGCAGCTCCTGTGCAGGATTTGAAGGTCACTCTGTTGCCAGTTCAGTGTTGGCTATCCTCCTTCGTCTATTTTGAATGCGTGTCCCTGAAGTAGATATACATGCCTTGCCAAAGTGACGGGGATTTTTTTTCGAAGAGCCAAATGTTCCAACCAGTTGTGGTGCCTTTTGCCTCTGATGGAGACAAACAGACCTATAGAAAAATGGAACAGCTGATTCTGGGTTTTTCTTCTTATAGTTATGGCCATTAAACAAATACAATATATGCCATTATATGTCACTGTTATGTCGGAAACCTTGTAATTTATTTGTAATTATGACACTAATACCATAAAAAAACATCTTAGTGCCATGATAGTTTTGTTAAAACTTTACAATGATTTACAATAATAGCTTAATCCCTGAGCTAGGCTTATGCGTTTATACATGTATTGGTATCAGCCGCCAGTTCATCTCACATACATTCGCCCTTTCGGCGCCTCCCATCCATTTCCCCCTCCTCCTCCACTCTTGTTTAGCCCTCATCTTCTCTCCCTCCTTCTACCCGTTTTCTGTCAAACTACCATTGACTGTGTCACTCATCCCTGTACATACGCATTTCGGTGACATTCGGTTTTGGCGTAAAATCAGTAACATATCACGTTGTCGGCTAGCTTTAAAAAAAAAAAATATATATATATATATATATATATATATATATATATATATTATCATAATTCTTGTTGACTTTGAACTTGGTCTTCCAAAATGTCTCTCCAGCCAACTGTTATGCAGTTTACGGATGATAAATGCTGCTTATATTATGTAAATGAAACCCACTTTAACAGTGATTAAAAATGACAAATCAATAACTGAAGGCATCACAGTAATAACAACAAGAACAACAACAACAACAAAATCTAAATGAAGGAAGAAAATGACTTGGCATCATCTCTTTTTTCTAGAAACAATGAAAAAGACAGGGAATGTTGCCCATGCGAAATCGGAAATAGGCCTAACGAACGGTTCGTAGGACGAGAAGACATTTCGGAAACTTAATGAAGTAGCCTACTTTTGAGTTCGGTCAGCCGGCCCGCTCTTTTCATGCTTTTCAATTGAGAAAAAAAAAAAGCAATATGAAAAGTGAAGACGTTGAATATAGTCAATGCATACTACCGCTCTTGCTCTGTAACCAGATGATAAACGAACGAATGAACAATCCTACTTAATGCTTGGTTCGAAATTCAGTCCTTCAATCAGAAAAAGGGACATAAGCCGAGCACATAAGTGCAGGATGCCATAAAGTGAACTCCCGTCAACTCTATACAGAAAGAAAAAGGGAGAGAACGGGGTAGAACGTACGCGTGCGAGCCTCTGTGTGTGTGTGTGTGTGTGTGTGTGTGTGTGTGTGTGTGTTCAGTTTCTTCAGTTTTCAAACGTCCTTCCACTAAAAGTGATATCAGACGATGTGTTGAAGTATATGAAATGTACGTATTAACTGTGTAGTAGTTTCTTGATAATGTGTTGTATGAAAAAACCTATGATATGAGTTGAGATTGGAGATGGCCAGATAGAGGGACAAAGTGTGTGTGGATGTGAGTTTGTGTGTGAGCGTGTGTGTGTGTGTGTGTGTGTGTGTGTGTGTGTGTGTGTGTGTGTGTGTGCGTGCGTGCGTGCGTGCGCGCGCGCGCGCGTATATGCGCGCGTGAGTGTGCGTGCGTGCGTGTGTGTTTGCGCGCGCTTGTATGTATATGTGTCAATTTTTTTTTTCCGGATTTAGGCAAATACGCTTCAAACTGAGTGTAGCATAGGAGCAAGAGTACTGTAGGTAATGCTAAGTAATTAACAATCTAATATTAAAGGATAGAACATCAAAGATAAATGCCCACTGGGCTGTGTAACAAACATTTACAAACTGAGGAAAGAAAAGAGTAGTCATTCAAAAATCTTGGACACAGATGACGGACTGGATCCGTCAGATAAACTACAAACGCCCGACTGACGATATAATTCCCTTGCTCTTGGGCAATTGATTAATAGATGTCCTACACCGGGTGTTTCTCCACACATACATCTAATGTTTTTTACAGAACTTCGTACGAAGGGAATTTAATCGCATTCTGTGCAGTAAACTTCTAATCTCTCTAGACAGAGAAGCAAGGTGATTGCTTGACGAGGTTTTCGAGTTGATTTTGCCACAAAATTTAACACAACTCTGATAATACTGAGTATCCGATTTCATTATCAAGTTTCTGAAACTTTCATCCGATGTTTTGTTTAGAAGAATATTGCATTCTGTTAAATCCAAAGGAATATTAAGGGGAATTGAACCTTCAACATTTCGAGCTGCCTTTCTTGCAGCCTGATCAGTACAAGAACCACCTAAAAATTTCACAGACGGCTCAGTGCTAGAAGACAGTAGGACAGGGGCAGCTTTTGTAATACCTGACTTAAACGTGGAGAAAATGTACCATCTTGGCAGAAATTTTTCGATATTTAGTGCCGAGCTAGCCGCCATCCTAATGTCCTTAAATTATATTCTTTATCTCCATCTGAATGTCAGTCACGTACTAGTATGTACTGATTCTAGATCTGCTCTTGAAGCAATCCAGTCTTCAAATTCAAAAATCCGTTTGGAGATGATAACAGAAATAAATCATGTTATACATCTTTTATCCGATAAAGGCACATCAGTTAGTTTTTGCTGGGTCCCCTCTCATTGTGGCATTTCAGCAAATGAGAGAGAGAGAGAGAGAGAGAGAGAGTGTGTGTGTGTGTGTGTGTGTGTGTGTGTGTGTGTGTGTGTGTGTGTGTGTGTGTACGCGCGCGCGCCTGCGAGTGTGTGTATGGGTGTAAGGAATAGGGGTATCGGGTGGGAGTTGAGGGATGAGGTGAGGGTTATGTTTTGTTGTTTTGCTTACTTTTTTTTCCCCTTTAGGCCTACTTGAATTACCATCGTTCCATTACCACCATATTACCATATTACCATATTTTACTGTGGAATGTTAGGCTGCACATGAAAGAAGCAAAGGTTTGAGAAGTAAACACTGAGCTGCCCCCTAAATAACGAAAAAAAAAAAAAAATCTGTTACAGAAAAGTTTAGGAAACGTTTAAAAGAGAGTTCCTTTGCCATTTTTTATATTCCCGACTTCCGTTACCAGCCGATGAAAGGCAGGCAGGCAGGCAGGCACGCACGCACGCGCGCGCGCACACACACACACACACACACACACACACACACACACACACACACACACACACACACACACCGACGCACAGAGAGAGAGAGAGAGAGAGAGAGAGAGAGAGACAGACAGACAGACAGACAGACAGACAGACAGACAGGCAGACAGGCAGGCAGGCAGGCAGGCAGACAGACAGACAGCAAAACAAGACAAGACAAATTATGTACAGCAAACGTAAACGTGTTTCCTACACCCAGTCCTCCGCCTGAGGAGGAAAGGAAAAGAAAGAGATAGGGGGATGAAGAGAAAAAGAGAG
>JADBJO010000250.1:692500-695000 GCA_016801955.1 Conus betulinus | reverse complement strand
AACGTCTCTCTCTGTCTCTGTCTGTCTGTCTGTCTGTCTCTCTCTCTCTCTCTCTCTTTCTCTCTCTCTCTCTCTCTCCCCTCTCTCTCTCTGACTGTATGTGAGTAAATGAATATGTGCGTGCGTGCGTGCGTGCGTGCGTACGTGTATGTGTGATCTTCATTCGGAGACTGCAGAATGTTCTTATGTGTTGGCTTATATTCACAAAATCGACGAGATACTGCCAACTCTTCTACTTACAGTTTTTGAACTGCAATATGACTACCCCCCCCCCCCCCCCCCCCCCCCCCCCCCCCCCCCCCCCCAAACAAAATAAAATACAACAACAACAACAACAACAACAACAAAAAAACAACGAAAACGAAAAAAAAAAAAAAAAAGCTTTTATTAATGGACTTCCATGTTTTGTAATGGAATCGACAAATATGTGCTCCCTATTTTCAAGGTGATAGTACCTGGCTTTGCCGGGACTGAACATGGATGTAGGAGAAAGAAGAAAACAAGAAGAAGAATATATCCGAAAAAAAAAGAAGAAGACTGGGAATGAGTTGAGAGTCGAGAGTCGGGTCGTCAACTTAATCTCTAGAAACAAAACAACAAAACAAAAAAAAAAAAAAAAAAAAACAACAACAAAAAAAAAAAAAACCAACGCTGTTTGAGATCAATCGAGAAAAGAAAGGCAACCAGACAGGCGACTGAATTTCATCGAATATTTGATATCAGAAAGCACCACTGGTCTGGTAAGTACCAGTGATTTGATCGCATGAAACAAAGATAACAGACGAACGAATAAATCCCTGTCCCCCATCCGATATCTGTGGTTACTGTCACCGGACGCAGTTTCCTTTTCACCCTCAAGAAAATATTTGCACCCTCACCTTCTTCTCCCTCCTCGCCTGTTGCTTCCTACTGCATTTATCACATTTTACGTTTAGTGTGTACCACAATTTTCTTAAAGTTTTACTGAAGACTTATAGTCCTTATAGTCAGACACACACACAGGCACACACACACACACACACACACACACACACACACACACACACACACACACACACACACACACACACACACACGCATGTACGCACGCACACACACTCGCTCGCACACACACATGTAAGCACGCACGCACGCACGCAAGCTCGCTCACACACACACATGTAAGCACGCACACACACGTACGCACACACACACACACACACACACACACACACACACACACACACACACACACACACACACACACACAGATGGAACGTGCATAAAAAAAAAACATCTGAAACGTGTCGTGTCACTTGTCAATTCGCGTCAATTTTACGCCAGTGACAGAAATGACAGCTACAGCACGTGTGCAGGTTAAGTTAGTGAATTTCACTGATTGAGGTGGGAGCTATGGTGTGCAAACTATGTCAAAAATGCGTTGGAAGAAAACTGTCTCGATCAGAGAACTTTGTGTGTGACTGTATTTATAACTACAGATATATTCAGCTTGGTAGAGGGGATGCTCGGTTGATGTGTGAGAGATTTTAACTAGCACTGAAACACGAGACTTATACGGGATCTTTTGACATGATAAAGAAAACCCAGCATAAGTCAGCTGTTCGAGTTTTCCCTAAACAATGATCAATCTAAAAAAAAAAAATGCAAAAGATCAAAGAGTGCTGGCATACACAAATGGTAAAAAAAAAGTTTATTCTCCAACCTAGGCTGTAGATCCACGGCACATTTTGTCGAAAGGCAGACAAACATCGCCAATTGTTCGATCCACCATTGTCTATTCAAAGTGCTCAAGCAGTGTGGCGCACATGCGTCTATGATCTGATACCTAGACTGCTGCTTCGCCGATATAACACCAGGTGCCGATATGGTAACTGCACGTCTTTAACTATCGGCATGAAACAACGTGAAATTGGTTACTCATCCACCTTACACACCTGCTCCCCCTGTGAGTGTGTTTTTGTTTCCTTTTGTTGGAAAAATCCATTTCAGAGGAAGCTGCAGAACTCTAAAGATGCATGAGCTTCTCTCTCCGAAGAAGTCATCTTCACACACGTTATGGACCAATGTCCTGATCAAGTGAGTGAAAGAATGACCAAGAGCATCAAAGCCGATAGGAAACCGGATTTGCTGACATGTCTATAGATTTTCTCAGGAAGACATAACTAGGAGAGCAGGAACAGTCCTCATAGTTTAGCCGCAGAGCAGGACAGAGTGAACGTCTTTTTCGATAACGTGGAAACCACCACCACGTCAATCAATGTCCCTGTAGCTGAGTAGTAAAGCCGGAGAGAGACTGAGTGTCTCTCGGTAAAGTGAATGTCTCTTTTGATAGCCATCATAGCTTAGTCTGGAGCTGGACAGAGCGAATGTCCCCCTCGTAAAGGGGAGATCACCGCCACGTCCCTTAATGGCCGTCATGACATAGTCGTGGAGCCAGAGTGAGTTTCTTCCGTAGAGGGGAGACCATCACCACGTCCCTCAATGGCCGTCATGGCATAGT
>JADBJO010000250.1:685000-687500 GCA_016801955.1 Conus betulinus | reverse complement strand
AAAAAAAAAAAAAAAAAAAAAAAAAGCCAACGGTTTTTGTCTACCAATTAGAAGATGTTATAATTTTTTTGCTTGGGAGTAGGGGAGGGGAGCGGATGTATCTATATTTCGACACACTGTGGGTTAGAGAGATTGTGTAGTATTGGAGAGCCCCCCACCCCACCCCCTCCCCCTTCACTCCACCTTCTACCTTTGTCCAGCAGCTCCTTCTACCGACCACACTCTCCTCCCAGCCCCTTATTACTCTGCAGGAAAGGCAATCTGCTTGACAAATGTTAAAGTAGGAAAAACTGCTGCATTTTTTTTCTTTTTTGATCCCACAATTACATTTCTCGTGAAAAATATACTGGCTAAGTGAAATATTTGCATGGTTTACTACTATACAACTTAACTGTTTTCTATAAACATAGTCGTTATGTACAAAAATGTTTTCTCACCCATACGCGCGCGCGCATGCAAATGCGCAGTCCGCACATATGTGCCGAGAGAGAGGGAGAGATATATGGAGGGGGGAGGGGAAAGGGGGGGGGGGGGGGGGCGGGCAGAGGGGAAAGGGATGGAAGGGAGGAGGAGGTGTGAAAGAAGCGAATGAAGAGCAAGAAAGAGAAAGAAAGACAATGTGTTGATAAACTCACATGGTCTCTACCAAAAGAACACGCACGCACGCACGCACGCACGCACACACACACAGAGAGAGAGAGAGAGAGAGAGAGAGAGAGAGAGAGAGAGAGAGAGAGAGAGAGAGAGAACACAGAATAAGGGAGAGAGAGACAGACAGAAACACAGACAGACAGACAGACAGACAGAGACAAAGACCGAGACAGAGACAGCGAGACACACAGAGAGAAGATAGACAAGCAGACACTAAAGGGACAGGCAAAGAAAGACAAAGACAAATGACGAGTAAATCTGATTTCGATGGAAATGGTATAAGCATTGTTTTTTGTTGCATCCAAACCTCTGAGCCAAACTAAACAGATAAATGACGTTAGGAGAATAGAAAAAAAAAAAGTGCTTTATGAGAGAGAGAGAGAGAGAGAGAGAGAGAGAGAGAGAGAGAGAGAGAGACAGACAGACAGACAGACAGACAGACAGACAGACAGACAGAGACAGACAGACAGACAGACAGACAGACCGACCGACACACACAGAGAGAGAGAGAGAGAGAGAGAGAGAGAGAGAGAGAGAGAGAGAGAGAGAGAGAAGAGACAACGATTAACGACTCTGCTTCTTCGGTTATGTCATTTGTGCGAGCGCAACAGCTTGAGTGTTCCCACACTACTATCCGTTATCGATTCAAACAAGCGAAAGCAAAAGACTACCACATCGTTGCTTCTAAAGAACACGTTGTTAACTGTTCGGTGTATACAGCAACGTAATTCATTTGTCTGCTGTTTGTACTTGTGAGCTGCAGAATAGGCTCAAAATATTTAATAACATCAATCCCGGATCTTTTACTGTGTTGCTATCGCCTGGTATTAAAAGAAATATATTTTTTGTGTGTCAAGTCACATCCAAAGAGAGAAAAAAAAAAGCAGCTCAGCTGCATTCAATGCTAAACTGATATTCTGCCTACATAAACGGTGCACCGTTTTATAATTTGTATGAGAGAGAGAGAGAGAGAGAGAGAGAGAGAGAGAGAGAGAGAGAGAGAGAGAGAGAGAGAGAGAGAGAGAGAGAGAGAGAGAGTTTGCACATGCATGCGCGCGTGTGTCGAACTGGTGGCTATGTTTAACTCTTGAATAAGTAAACAAAAAGATGAAATTAATTAATCTCACAACATACCAGCGACAGCATGAATAAACCATTCCATTAGCCACTACAGGCACCTTTGTAATTCCCAAGGCCTCTTTCCAGTTCCAGTCCCCTAAGTTAACTGCAAGTCCGGAACACACTACGGTGTTTCCAAAACTAAGCCAAGCAACAACAACAACAACAAAAATAGACAAACACACAAAACAAGAGGCAAAGTAACGAAGTAACGCCTGCTACATTATGTTGAATAAGCGTTACTTTGCGTTCAGTTTTGTTTGTGTCTTAGTTTTTGAATCAGGGTGCACTGATCGGCCGAGTGTTGTTTTCTGTAACACTGTTTCAGACCAAGCAAGTACCCAATTCCTCCAGACTGGAATGGGACATTCATTTCTGGTTGGGGAAAGACACCACTCAGGTAAGAAGACAGCCCTCGTCTTGTGATGGTGTGGCAGGTTCCCAGGAGACGGGGAATCTAGCAGTGTCTGTCAACTGTCAACTCAACATCAATGTTCACATCCCTCCTTTACAATTCTCAAAACAAAATTTTTCGCAAAAAAAAAAAAAAAAAAAAAAAAAAATTACAGATTTTAAAAGGAAACTTTGGAACTAAAATATTCAGTATGGATTTTAAGTATTCATCCTTTACGATTCTGCTCAGAACAGCATCGTTCTAGACAAAAGTTTCAACATCTATATTGGGTATAGCTTCTTTACGATTCTACTGAAAAAAAAAAGTATTTTTCAA
>JADBJO010000250.1:675000-682500 GCA_016801955.1 Conus betulinus | reverse complement strand
ATGATACATGTTTAGAATAGTCCTAGACGTCCTTCCTGACTTTTGACCCATAAAGATGACGTTCACTGTTCGCACTAACGATTCAGTAGATTAAAAGGGGCAAAGAAGCGGACTAACAGATTCGGTTGTCAACTCTTCCTTTTCCATATCTGTCTTTTTCATTTTATGTATCCATAAATATCTATATGTGTCTGGTTACGAGATTAGCCGAAGTCTGTCAAGTTCCCAACAATTTACCGGTTGCATGTGAGGCGAAGTAAGCTAAGATTTGGTACATGACTAGCTCCAAAAGGTCATAATTATTGTTGTTCCTGCTGCGTTAATGATAATTTTCATCGAGATATTGATAACACTTGACTGGGTCTTTTTCAGAACAACTATATAATTTGAAGATAGGTGGTAAAGACCGAAACAAAAGGCTTCCCCCGACAAAAGCAAAAGCTCTGACCAGATGCAGCCTTGTAAACTGGAAACGACACTCCCGTCAATCATTTTGCACTGACTGCGGTGTGATGTCTTTACCAGATACATGGACGGGGGAGTGGACTCCGGCTTCAAGAAAGTGGAGAGAGAGACAAGTACGACACGCGGCTGATGCACATCAAGGGCAAAAGGATGTCCGCGTGAGGCAGGTGAGACTGATGTCTGGCTGTATGGGATACACCACTCCTGCATAGAATGAAACCTGAACAAGATGTTTGTGTTTACCCCACGTGGTTACAACTTACATTGTATCTATCCTATCCGAGACAGAATGAGACCACGAGAACTGGGAACCGTGACTGGCTTCTCCTCCTTCGCCCACTTGTTCTTGTTCTTGTTCGTCGTCGTCGTCGTCGGCGTCGTCGTCTTTGTCTTCGTCTCCATCTTCTTCTTCTTCTTCTTCTTCTTCTTCTTCTTCAAGAACTACAAACGACGAGGGCATTAATTTAGGCACTGAAACAAAAACAAAATCAAAAGAAAAGTAAAACTTATAGCAACGACGACGTTTTCAGAAATGAATGATGTAACGAAGCATCACAACATCTATTCAACAAATGTCAATAAAGAGGTGGCACGCTTGGCTAATCGATTATGAAAAGTCTTCTGAGGTACGACAATCTGTTGAACTCCAAGTGCTCTTAAAAAGTGATGAAAAAAATCCGATGCATTGTGCAGCAAACAAGAAATGAATGTACACTGTGTTCAAATTAAATTTAAGGGAAAAAGATGCCGGGGTTCCTCCAGTCTGACATTTTCCCAAGCATTGCAAAATTTGAAAAAGAAGAAGAAGAAGAAACTGACACCGACAGAACACGATTTAAGAACTTTTTAGCTATTTATTAAAAGAAAACACACACACACACACACACACACACACACACACACACACACACACACACACACACACACACTGTCTGTCATTATATTATGCTTGACCGGTTATTAAACATGGGCCACAGAAAATACACAGGTGCCACAATGCTGTTTCAGGTGAAATGTCACTGCTCGTCACTCAACCAGGGAGATGTTTCATTCTGGACTGTGGCCTGGTCATCTATGTGTGGTGCGGCCCTCAAAGCAGCAGACTGGAGAGAATCAAGGTGAGGTGATAGTCTCTAATTTTCTATGTGGGCTTCTCTGTCTGCCTTGCCTGCCTTCTGCACGTCACTTTAAGCTGTCGTGTAAACATGACAGAGACAGAGACAGACTGACCCACACACACACACACACACACACACACACACAGAGAGAGAGAGAGAGAGAGAGAGAGAGAGAGAGAGAGAGAGAGAGAGTTACAATTGTATCTGTATAGTGGAATACGGGTGACACGGCCCCCTATTCAAAATCCAGCGGTATGTATTTGTAGATTTATTTAGCCCCGGTCGAAACACTGCAGATATCTACATATCTGTGGACTAAGAGACGCGCCAGGACTTATAATGAAAGGAAGTGTACAGTATAACTCTGTATGTGATGCAGTTCAAAATTCGACGGAACTCCGCGGCATTATCTTCATCATCTTTATCATCATCGAAAACTGAACGAATTTGCCTAAGAGAATAGACTCTGTTCGATGTACAATGTCTGAACGGAAGGTAAGATTAATTTCAACATATGACAGATTTGATAAAGCGAATTCAGACTGACGAAGATTACAATATCTAGAAATGAATCGATTTTAGCAACTGTATTCTCTGAAAAGAACTCGACCAGTTTTGCGAAAATGCTTTCGAAAGGAATTTAAAACAGATTTCACACACACACACACACACACACACACACACACACACACACACACACACACACACACACACACACACCCACACACAAAAACCCAACCAGCTGAAACAAAATTTTGGAATGAATGTTTTAGACAGTTCACACACGCTTAATAACACAAACTAATGAAGCCCTTATATGAAAACTGCGACCAAAATAATCACATCAGAGATGGAAACATAAAAAGCCGGTATCCTTTGCTTTTCCAGGCAGCAGAAGTGGCCAAACGGATAAACGACGAAGAGAGAGGAGGACGGGCCGCTGTCAAGATGGGTCGGTACGTAACCCTGAACAAGATAGCATGCGACCTGCGCAGTGTACTCTTACCTGCGCAACACTAGATCGGTCAAGGCACACCTGTGCGTGTACCTTGTGTGTGTGTAAGCGGAATGGGATTGGGTTCCTTTCAGCCTGACAACAGCGAGAGGACAGAGATGTGTGTGGAGGGCTGAGGAGGGGGGGAGGCTGGAATGATGCTTTAACTCTATTGCTATTCAGTATGTGTGTGTGTGTGTGTGTGTGTGTGTGTGTGTGTGTGTGTGTGTGTGTGTGAGAGAGAGAGAGAGAGAGAGAGTGTGTGTGTTTGTGTGTGTGTGACTTGCCCCGGACATTCTGAGCCTCAAAAGAACTGCAGTGTAACGATTTCAACTTCATCACAACAATAATAGGCTCGGTGATCTTCGCAGTTTACCTGGTTTTAGGTCATTCTAGTTCTCGTCATCTGATAACCATTTGATTTGTGCCTAGATGATCCTTAAAAAGTCTCAGTAATATTAGTAATATGCTGAGTCAAATAATGAATTTTTACTCACTGTGGAAATGCAAGTAAAGGTGTACGTTCATTCTGTGTTTTCCAAATGTATTTGAAATTTGCAGTTTTTGCGTTCTATGCATGGGCATGGAAGGCTGCTGAGCGCTTCTGTATCGGCACGAACACAGCTATTCACATTGTTCCTAATTTTCAACGAAACGGAGTCAATGTAGTGAAACACGTATGCCCACTGCTCGAATTTTCAGCAACTAATTTTGCCATTTACTGAGTGACTTTCAGCTTAAATTTCCAAGCGACTTTTCTTGCACTAGCACAGACTACTAGCAGACCTGCTTGCTTCTGTAGCTCTTTTTCGTTGAAGTTGAAAAGATTTCTGATTAAAATTGTCGTCTGCTGGACCAGTGGCAAAGGGAGAAAAGTGCAGCTTGAAAGCCAGCCGCATATTTCGTGCAAATATTGCTGCAAATACCGAAGTTTTGAACAAATAATGTGAGAAAGTGCTTCAGTTTTAGTTTCTGTGGCTTTGATAAGGTATCCTTTTGTGCATTTTGTATGGTCTAGGGTCGCATCGAAGCCGAGTTACCGACAAGATCTCAGTACCGTCACTCTCTCGCCTTCAAACATTCTTGTCGGTCCTGTTTTTCTTCTTGTAAAAGATGAAATTGAATATGATATTAAAATACCCTAAATGTCCAAATAAAACACATATTTTGGTAGACTTGAATTAATTTGGCCTTATTAATATTGTTTGACGGAGAATTTTCATTAAAAGGGAAGTACCAAGTGGAGTTGTTAGTGGAGGCCGCTGAACTTAGTCTCGCCCGAGTTACTGTCCTTTGGATTTCCTTGCATTGATGCGGGCACTACCACGCCTCAGCTGAGATTCAATCTAATGTAGTTTCCGGAGAAATGCGCTGCTAACTCAGTTAGCTATCGTCATCTTTGCTGTAGCAATTTGACTTTTTATAAATGCCAGAAAGAAAATTGCTCCGCGCGGTCAGTAAAATCTACGCCTTGCTTATGTTGCGCTTCTTTCTTTCTCCCTTCCTTTCTTTTTTTTCACAAATAATCATGATGATAATAGTGATTTCCACCGGGTGTGTAAACTTTGAATTTTAAACTTTTCTTTATCCGTCCATTTTTCTTTTTCGTTTCCTTTTTTCCCCCGCAAAATATCAACCTGTAATTTACTCCTATTCTTATTTTTATGCTCATTTATTTGTGCGTGTGTAAGCCCACATGCGCTGGCTAGTGTGCCACTTCCTCCCCGTCTCCTCTCTCTCTCTCTCTCTCTCTCTCTCTCTCTCTCTCTCTGTTCAAACTATTATTTTCTTCCAATAGTATCTTATCTCCCAAATACACCGAAGCGCGCCTTTTTGTTCGTTTATAAAACGCACATGTATTGTTTAATACACTTAAAAATAATTATTTCCCGTTCAGTCAATTTCTCATCACGCGCCAACTTTTCAGCATCAGATCCCACTTTCTATTCATTTCTTTATTATACGTTCATTTGTCCTTAATTCATCACCTACGTTCCCAGGGAATGCCTGTCCTTTATTTCATCACCTACGTTCCAGAAAGTACCTGTCCTTTAAATTCATCACCTACGTTCCGGAGAGTACCTGTCCTCTAATTCATCACCTATGTTCCAAAGAGTACTTGTCCTTTGATTCATCACCTACGTTCCAGAGAGTACCTGTCCTTTATTTCATCACCTATGTTCCAGAGAGTACCTGTCGTTTAATTCATCACCTACGTTCCAGAGAGTACCTGTCCCCTAATTCATCATTTACATTCCAGAGAGTACCTGTCCTTTAATTCATCAGTACGTTCCAGAGAGTACCTGTCCATTAATTCATCACCTACGTTCCAGAGAGTACCTGCCCTCTAATACATCACCTATGTTCCGGAGAGTACATGCCCTTTGATTCATCACCTACGTTCCAGAAAGTACCTGTCCTTTAATTCATCACCAACGTTCCAGAGAGTACCTGTCCTTTAATTCATCACCCTACGTTCCAAAGAGTACCTGTCCTCTAATTCATCACCTACGTTCCAGAGAGTACCTGTCCCCTAATTCATCATTTACATTCCAGAGAGTACCTGTCCTTTAATTCATCAGTTACGTTCCAGAGAGTACCGTCCTCAAATTCATCACCTACGTTCCAGAGAGGGCCTGCCCTCTAATTCATCACCTTCGTTCCAGAGAGTACCTGTCCTCTAATTCATCACCTATGTCCGGAGAGTACATGCCCTTTGATTCATCACCTACGTTCCAGAAAGTACCTGTCCTTTTAATTCATCACCTACGTTCCAGAGAGTACCTGTTCTTTAATTCATCACCTATGTTCCAGAGAGTACCTGTCCTTTAATTCATCACCTACGTTCCAGAGAGTATCTGTCCTTTAATTCACCGTTACGTTCCAGAGAGTACCTGTCCTCTAATTCATCACCTACGTTCCAGAGAGTACCTGTCCCCTAATTCATCATTTACATTCCAGAGAGTACTTGTCCTTTTTAATTCATCAGTTACGTTCCAGAGAGTACCTGTCCTTTAATTCATCGGTTACGTTCCAGAGAGTACCTGTCCTCCTTTAATTCATCACCAGTTACGTTCAGAGAGTACCTGTCCTTTAATTCATCACCTACGTTCCAGAGAGTACCTGTCCTTTAATTCATCACCTACGTTCCAGAGAGTACCTGTCCTTTAATTCATCACTTACGTTCCAGAGAGTACCTGGAACACGGACACGGCCTTTTTTCGACGCCTGGGATCTCACGAAGAAATCAAGGAGGCCGGTGACGCTGGGGATGACACTGACTTTGAACGAGCAGCGGCTGAGGAAGTCAAACTTTTCAGGTAATACTGAACAACAACAACAACAACAACAACAACAACACTACTACTACTACTACTACTACTACTACTACTACTACTACTACTACTACTACTACTACTGATAATAATGAAAACAGCAATAATGATGGTGATGATTATGATGATAATTATAATGATGATAATGTTGATTATAATAACTAGCATAACAATGTTCCAAAACAGGAAAAAGTGAACGGGAACCTTGTCCCGCGGTGCAGATTGCAAACCTTGAAGATAGTCGCAGACATATATAGTAAAGCACCACCAACAACAAAAGGAAAAAAAGTAGGTAGGCTACATGGAAGAGAAAATGAAAGACGATGGCATAAAGAAATATGAAAATAGGGAATCGAGCCCCAGATAGAGAGAGTAAGTGCGCTACCTTTTGCCCGACACAACGTCCTTTCTGCTGAGGGTGTACCGTAAAAGCAATGTTAAAGATGCATGGTCTACATGCAAAGATTGCGTATGTTCTTGTATAAATACGGCAAGTGTAATAATGAAAAAATAAAAGGGAAGTAGTTCTGTTTTTTTTTTTTTTCCCAGTAAAGTAGTAATCACTGAAAAAAAGGTCACTCTGTCGGGGCTCAAACCAATGACCCGTGCGTTGTTAGCACGGCGCTTCAACCAACTGACCTACTGAGAGCCAGCTTGGCTATGTAAGGCATTTCATGTGTGTTGCTCTTACAGTTTTGTCGTTATGACGAACTGTTTCACACACAATGCAAATTATGTCCAAAAAGAAAACTGTACCTGGAAAAGACGACTATCAACTACATACCTTTAAGCCTTATATTTATTTCATCAGCTTTTAACAGAGAACAGCTGAATTTGGCTTAACAAGGCGGTTCGAATGAGTTGTAACAGTGTGTGTTCCTCGGACAAAAATGGTTTGTGGTTTCTAGTTGCAAAATGAGACGACTGCAGGCGGAAATCTAAACAAATCTTAAGTAAATGTTAGCGAAAAGCCCAGAGAAACGTGGACAAACGAGTTAATAAGACAAAAAAAACACAACGCGTTTCGACCTCATAGGTCTTCTTCAGATAAGATAAACAAATAAAATAACGAAAATTCACTTAGCTTTAATCGCTTCAGATCGCTTCAGAGTTCAGCGCAAGGAAGAAGGCGTTGAATGTAAGAGTAGGTTTAGCAACGTGAAATAAAAACTGTGCAGCTCTATTCATTAACAGCAGCAGATGTGCAGGGCTATCGATGTACCAGTGAGCTATTAAGAGGAGAGAGAAATGAGTAGCAGCAGCTGAAGCAGTGGTTCTAATGGTACTGAAGGCAGAGTAATAGTAACAGTAACACCAGCGTCAGTTGCACTATTGCGGAAGCAACGGTATTATCAGTCGCAAGCGAGGAGGATGCGAAGAGGAGAGGAGTGACGGTTAGGGTGGGGTTGGGTTGAGGCTTGGGTGCAACAAAGAAATATGATTGAAAAAAAATCTGATCTATCCAGCTAACCGACTTACTGACCCAACAGTAAATAAATCCAACAAAAAGCCACACAACCAACCAAGCTCTGTGTGTGTGTGCGCGCACGCGCGCGCGCGCGTGTGTGTGTGTGTGTGTGTGTGTGTG